>JAJIZL010037480.1:0-17866 GCA_023969395.1 Amblyomma maculatum
GCACCGCTCCCTTGCAGGTCCGTGGGCTTGCCAGCAGCAGGTGATCCCCGGGAGTCCAGTCGAAGCACTGGCGAACACGCCTCAACCACCGACTGACTGACTGCACAAGTGGCGCGGTCTCTTTAAATAGGGCGCGCTGCGTCTGTCTGTTAACCCGCGCCAAAGCTAGCGCGCGCACACATTTAGTTTCGCTAGTTAGAGCGCTCCCTTCTCCTCCCGTCGAGCCGCGCTTCGTCATTGGCTAGGTCCCATAGAAGGTTCTGGATTTTTCTGGCATATTGCAGCTTGATGAGTCCACGTGATCGCCGGGTGATGGGAAAGAGGGCGGCGGCGACGCGTACAAAGCTCTCTCACGCGGGGAAGGAGGCTTTTCTCGAGCTTTCCACGCGACGCTGCGCAGGCCTCGCGCCGTGCCGGCTTGATAAAAATGTGCGCCGATTTCGTGACACTGCCCCTCCCTTAAAGAATATTGTCCTACAATATTCACAACAACCACGAACATCGCGCGCACATGCATGCGCTCACAAACTACATTGGGCAAATGTCCACGTCACGCACATACATTGCACAAATTTCACAAACTGCTGTCACAAATACAATGCACACATCAGAAGTCTCACAAGTTTCTCAGACTCTGATGACAATTTTTTTTTTCACAACTCAGTACTTGATATACACAAACATAACATTGCACTGTTGTCAGATACCCATAGGAATCAACAACACACAACTTTTCAAATGCGAAGTGCACAAACCTAAATTTCCGAGCGTAATTCCAACCTGCGATCAGTGCGTGACACGCTTCTGTCTGCCAGGGATTCTGTTTTTGCTCTAGGCTCTCGCATTTGAGGTGCTTCCATGCTCCCAGATCGGGCTGCTGCAAATTCCCTGAGGCATGACTTATAGTCCCCTTCAAGTCACACAAGCAATGTGTGCCGATAATTGCCCCCACAGCCAGTAGCGTCGACGGATACACGGGAACCTGTGCCAATGCGCACAGACCAACGAAAAGAATCACTGTAGTAGTGTTCTTTTCTAGGCACTGGCATTCCTTCCGCTGAATGTGAAATATTCCAAGTAATGCCCCCATAAGTATGAAAAACACTCGGACTACCTGCATCAACGACGGCCTAGGCATTCCTGACTATATTTCCTGATTCGTCTCTTTCTTTTCGGTTTCCTCTTGAGGTGCTTCCTCCTGAGGTGCTTCCTTTTGTTTATTCTTTTGTCGGGGCTTTTCTTCCGGCTTCACATGCCCTTGCTTGCCTCACCTTCTCTTTTTCTTTTTAGATTCACGGCAGTGCATAGGCGCGGAACTTCGACCAGGATTCTCGGGAAATGTTGCACCCTTAATATTGCCCAACACCAAATCATAGATAGGACGTTCCATGCACAGGGCTGTCAGTTTCCCAGAATAATATGGCGTTTGCACTTCAAATTTTGCCTCAGGTAGCAACTGAATTGAGCCGTCAATTAGCCTCACAGGGCATTTCTCACCAGTCAGATCATTCTCATGAATCAATCTCCGTTTAACAATTACGGCACTGCTTCCTGTATCTCTTAGCACAGAAACTGATTTTCCTCCTATCTTTCCCCTCGAAACCGGCATCCGATTCACCGCAGCTCCAGATTGCGCGTGTACTACAGCGTTCACCACCCGGATTTTCTTGTCCTTCTTCCGATTAACCACCTTCTCTGCTTCCTCCTCCTCTAGGCCGTGCACCACGCGGACTTTCCTGCCGTTCTTAAGCTCAACAAAGCCATCGGCATCTTCTTCCTCCAGGCGACATTCCGACTCTGACAGAGCCCTCGCGCATGCCGCCTGGGGAGCTGCCTTGTAAGCTTCAGGGCACGACATCGCTTTGTGGCCCTTCTGTCCGCATTTCCAACACGTGGATGGATTGTTGGTTGTAAGTTTGCGGCAGTTAGGTGCATAATGGCCTAGTTGTCCGCAGAGATAGCACCTCGGGGGTGACTTTACGTTAGGTTGTTTCGGCCGGAATTCAGGCCTTCGAGGGGTTTCAGAATTTGCATTCTTGCTCAAATTTTCGCCTCCTTGGGCTTCCAAATATTGGTCTGCGAGAACCATCATTTCGTCCAATGTATGCGCTTTTCTTTTAAATAAAGCGACAGACCAGGGTGACAGCTACCCAGGAATTGCTTCTTAATTAGGACCTCGCGAAGTGTGCCATACTCTGGTTTAATTTTTGAGAGTTCAGTCCAACGGTCAAAATAATGACTCAATCGCGCAACATATTGTGTTGCCGTTTCACCGTCCATAGGTTTTCCAGTCCTGAACTTCTCATGAAACCCATCCGTCGTAAATCTAAACCTTTTAAGTAATGCAGCTTTCACCTTGTTATAGCTGCCTGCATCCTCGGGAGGAAGTCTTCCAAATACGCTTAATGCTTCGCCCCTAAGGCAAGTGCTCAAGAGGGTAGCACATTCACTGTCTGTCTAATTTGCATCTTTAGCGATCCTTTCGAAGCACAAGAGGAATGCGTCGAGATCGTCTCTTCTCTCGTCGTATTTCGGAATCAATTTACAGTTGAATCCCGCTATAACGAAATTCACGGTGCACGAAAAAAAATTCGTTCTCGCGGAACTTCGTTATCGCAAAAATTTGACGTGAAACGCAGAAAGAATTGCCCAAGCAGCAGCAAAGGCGTTTAATGCCAAAAATCTGTAAGCTTGGTTTGCTTACGCTTCACGGCGAGCAACGCCGTCACGCGATTTTCGCACTCGGTCAGCAAACCCATTGCAACATCGTCGTCTCGGACAGCAACGAAATTCCTGATGACATCAAAAGCGTCCATCACCTGTACGGCGGTTTCCGCAGCCGACGCTTCCTGTACGTCGTCGTCTTCTTCATCGGAAGAGTCCTTATCATTCCGGGCAGCTTTTATGATCTGCTCATCACTCACATCTTCGTGAACAACAACACAAGCGTCAGCGCCGATGTATTCGTCGAGCTCGAGATTAGGCGGCACGGTTCCTATTTCTCCCAGCGTTTTCCAGGCGGCCGCGATCCCCGGAGCCGGTGACGCCTCTTCGTCGCCGTCTGTAACGCCTGGTGTTAGGCCAGCAGAGTGTAGGGGTCGACCTTCGGCAAATCCGGCGTGCCTGAAACAGTTCACAATTACTGAGCGCCCCAGTGTGCTCCAGGCAGCAGACATAATCTGCAGTGCCACGTACAAGTCCACCTTCGTGTCTCGGCCGGTTTCAGTGTTAAAAAGCAGCCGCTGAATTAAACTCCCGCGGTAAGCGCGCTTCAGGCTAAGAATCACGCCCTGATCGAGAGGCTGTAAGACAGACGTGCAATTGGGAGGGAAAAACCTCAGCTCCGTGTTAGTGAGCTTGACTTCGTCGGAGTGATGCGCTGAACAATTGTCCAAAAGCAAGCAAACTTTACGGCCCTGCCGCTTCATGTCGCGGTCGAATGCCATCATCCACTCGGTGAAAATAGCGCGGGTCATCCATGACTTGTTGTTCGCCTTGTACTGCACAGGTAGGCTACGAGTTCCCTTAAAACAGCGCGGCTTGGCACTTTTGCCTATGACTAACGGCGGACGCTTGTCCGAGCCATCCATGTTTGTGCAAAGCAGCACTGTGATGCGTTTTTTGCTGTGTTTGCCGCCGTGACAGCACTGCCCCTTGAAGTCGAGCGTCCTAGCCGGCAACATCTCGTAGAATAGCCCGGTCTCGTCGGCGTTGTAAATGTCTGCAGGCGCGAAGTTGCTTAAAATTCCGGCCATGTTACTCGCCTTCCAAGCAGCTGCTCCGTCCACGTCTGCTGACATTGACTCGCCGCACAACACTTTTCCAACGATGTTACGGCGGGCCTTGAAACGGTTTAGCCAGCCAATGCTGGCTTTAAAATCATCAATGCCAAGTAGGCATGCATAGTTCAAGGCTTTCTGCTGGACGATGCTTCCGGACAGGGGGACGTTGCTGGCTCGTGCTTCCACAAACCACGCATGCACTGCTTTGTCCAACTCTTCATGGAGGGGCCGCGTCACCTTTTTGTGCTTCGAGGATGTGCCTGAAGCAAGTGCCATTCTCACGCTGTCCTTATTGCCTAGAATCGTTGACAGCGAACTTGCAGGAATTCCGAAGTCTTCAGCAATTGCCGCTTTCTTCCTTCCGCTTTCTGCTTGGGCGATTATTTAAGCTTTTTGCTCAAGGGAAAGAGTTTTGCGTTTTTTCACTTGCGTTGCCATCGTGTCCTGCGGATGAAAACTCGTCGTTGTCGAAGAGAAAGGCAGCGAGTGAACAACGCGACCACGACACAAAGCCAAAATGGCGGAACTGCAATCACGTGATTTCATGCTTAATGTGGCTTTGGATTTGACTTGGACTTCTTGCCAATAAAACTAGTTTCGGTTTCGATTTTGAACGCGAAAATTTCGTTGAAGCGGAAACGCTCTGCAAAAATGGTTCGTTGTGCAGAGAAATTTAGGCCATTAATTCTTATAGGATACTCGCGGGGAATAAAAAATTATTCGTTGTCGCGGAAATTTCGTTGTGGCGGTATTCGTTGTGGCGGGATTCAACTGTACTTGCGTCTATCCGCAAGCTGCTATGTCCTTCACTGGGGCTATGTACTTCAGCTAAACCGTTGTTGTTCCCCGAGTTTTGGAGCTGAAGTTTCATAGTAAGTAATTCCTTTTCCCGCTGAAATTCCTCTTCTCGCTCCTTTCGAGCCCTCTCTCTTCCTCGGCTATTCTTCGAGCCCTCTCTTGTTCTTCCTCGGCTTCCTTCCGAGCCCTCTCTCGTTCTTTCTCGGCTTCCTCTCGGCCCTCTCTCGTTCTTCCTCGGCTTCCTTTCGAGCCCTCTCGCATTCTTTTTCTTCTCTCTCTCTTTTTCTCTCTGGCTAACCCATTTGCTCAGTTCGGCACTGGACAACCCCAGCTGGGTGCCAGCCTCTTTCAGATTCATATCTGAAGCACGAACCGTCTGGGTGTAGCCCAAAGTCTGCTGCTAACCTCGCCTAAACGCTTCCGCGCAGCACTACCTCTCGCTATCGCTCTGCTGCTACACTGTTTACGACCTCTTCGTAAACTCTTCCAACTCGTTCTTCGTCCTCTGAGCTTGAGTGCACCAAACGTCCTGTCGCGGACGCCAGAATAATTGTCACCTGGTAATAATTAGGGATTATTATTAACGATGCGCCCTTAACGGTGCGCACACTCCCAGACACCCTTAAGTGAGTGGGGGTAGCTGTTCCGGTCGCAAAGGAGATGCCCTCGACCTGCGTGGCAAGCTCAGCCGGAATTCAACTATCTTGTAGTGACAGAAGGGGGTGGCCGTTTGGTGCCCAGCTGTCGCCGGTTCAAGCCAGAGTAAGGTTCGGAGTCAGAAGTAACAAAGAAAACACAATTTATGCACAGCAAGAGACGATACAAGGGAATACACAAACACTAAAATTGCACAGAAGAGAGGTTCACAAAATACAAACGCTAAGCATGCAATTACAGAGGTATTCAATAACATAGAGGCTTTACAACACAGATGCAACACGAGAGAGTTACATAAACAAACACCAAATTGTTCACCGGGCACTGTTGCAGTCCGACGCCTCAAGAGTCACGATGTGGCCGCCATACAAGACGAGCACCGCTCCCTTGCAGGTCCGTGGGCTTGCCAGCAGCGGGTGATCCCCGGGAGTCCAGCCGAAGCACTGGCGAACACGCCGCAACCACCGACTGACTGACTGCACAAGCGGCGCGGTCTCTTTAAATAGGGCGTGCCACGTCTGTCTGTTAACCCGCGCCAAAGCTAGCAAGCACACACATTTAGTTTCGCGGGTTAGAGCGCTCCCTTCTCCTCCCATCGAGCCGCGCGTCGTCATTGGCTAGGTCCCATAGAAGGTTCTGGATTTTTCTGGCATATTCCAGCTTGATGAGTCCGCGTGATCGCCGGGTGATGGGAAAGAGGGCGGCGGCGACGCGTACAAAGCTACGCGCTCTCGCGCGGGGAAGGAGGCTTTTCTCGAGCTTTCCACGCGACGCCGCAGGGCCTCAAGGCCTTTCAGGGCCAAAACTATTTTGCCCATTTTCGGGGCTGTGAAAGCAAACAAAGAAATTTGGCAGGAACATTTCCACAAAAGATTGTTTTTTTAGGTTTCTTTCCTGCCCAAGACCTTGAACAGTATTTTGGCTGGGTGTGATATCGCTGGAAGCATAGCCCCTGAGTGCAGGCTGAGATTCTGACGACACGTTTGGCAGAAAAACATGGTCTCCTTTCTGCCCCTTTTGTTTTGCAGTCACTGCAAATCACACAATCTTTACTGCTTCGGCCTCTGAGCTTGTAGATGATGAGGCCGGCCATATAGCCTTCCCTTGCCGTCCAAATGAGCAGATGGGCCCTGTTTTTTAGCGCTGGCCCTCGCATCGCCGACCAGTTGTCCGATGAGGTTCTGGAGGTACTAGGTGTCGCTGCTCCTTTAGGCCCTGTGCAATCTGCTGCGGTCACATCTAAATTAAGCTGTTTACAATTGAGACTTCCAGGAGCCAGAAAAACAGGTTCCTCCACCATGTCCTGGTTCTGTTTAAAGGAATAGCTGGCACAATAGTCGTCAGCCCTGTTGAGTGCACTCATGTTTTCTGTGTAGTCACAGATCACCACAGGCTTTTGCCAAGTAGCTTTCTTGCCTCCTGTTTTGGTACGCATTTTTTAATTTACTGATGCATTGGGAGCCGAACTAACATTGTCACTTGACGTTTGTCCTACCAGGCAAGCGTCATATATGAGGCTTCTTTACTGTAAACTGCCACCTCTCTTTTTTTCAGTTTTTTCTTTGGCCGCGGTGGCGTTTTCTTTATATTGGTCATTACAGTGCCAGTTAGCAGTACACTCTTCTGAAGTGATTCTTCTGCAAGAATTGGGGAAGTGTGAAACCTGTTGGTGTAAAAGTGGTGATCACTTCCCGGTGTAAGTAGCTGAAATTTCTCAAGCAGGTGCAGCACAATTCTCTCATATCCTCTGGCTGGGTGATATAAGCATGTCCTGTTGTGAGGCCTTTGTTACACAGCATTTGCAATGCTTCCACGATGGGCTGGGGCCGATAGAGAAGACATAGACTTGCCAGTATGGTCCAAGCGTCTTCTGCCACCACCTAGTAAATTTTGCTATTGATGTTTTGAGTAGAGTAGAATTCAACCATTCAAGCGTAATCCCTAAGGCAGTTCCTGAAGAGTTGCCACAGGGCAATCTCCTCCGACTGCTTGCGGTAAGCAGCCACCGTTGCATCCTCTGAATGATAAGCATGACCTGTTATTAGGCGTTTGTTATTACTAGCATTTCCAATGCTTCCGCGATGGGCTGGGGCAGATAGAACAGACAAAGATGTACCAATATGGTTTGGCGCCTTCTGCCACTCCCTGGTGAGTCTTGCTATTATCAATGTTTCAGTTAGAATAGAAATCAGCCATTCAGGTGTAATTCCCAAGGCGGTTCGCGAAGAGTTGCCACAAAGCAATCTCTTCCGACAATGTCGCACTATTTATTTTGTTAAACAAAGCTCCTTTCGTGAAGTAAAACAATCTCCAAGTAGCCACAGGCAAAGAGTAGGCAAATGGCAATACATATTGAAATACTTACTGTGAATTGTGTTCTATTGTCTGATGCTTTTGAAGGGACACTAAGGAGGGACAGCAGTTTTCCTGTATCGCTAAGGTACAGTGTTCTAATCTTAAAGAGACCACTTTAAGTGAAAGCAGATGTTTTAAAAGGATGGAAAGACCAAGAAACAGAACAAAGATGCTGCCATTACTGGCCAATTTCGCAAGTAAAATTCATGCTTCCACACAAGTATTGGTGCAAATTACTGCAAGATATATTGTGTCGTGAGCCACTCTAATGTGGCAGTGACACATCCTTTTCAGCAAGGTTATCTTAGATTGACTCATGGGGAGGCTTACAATTTAAGTTTTCTCACCCATAAATACTATATGCCACAATTGCTGCCAGACAAGACAGCCATAATGAGAGAAATAATCAAATTTTTGCTGAGACCAATGACTCAATGGAGTTGTCCTCAGTGTCCCTTTAAAAGGTTGCACTGAAGCATTCAAGCAAAGTATGCACTGATGCATGTGAGAAAATATTCTGGGATAACACAATCTTTGCTCCAACAGAAGACTGGCAATTTCACCACAAAGAGGGAAAACAGCTGCTCATGTACACTGGTACAGCACATACAGCAATCGCAATTATTAGCAGACATGCATTGCAATTCACAGAATGTCACAAAATGTGGTCGCTAGGTTAAGTGTAATGGCATTAATGTGCAAGCATATTTTACAGATTGCCGAGATTTATTTGTTGCTTCAATTATTTATTTCATATATATATGACACCTTTGGTTAACAAAAAAGAAAAGGCCGTGCAGGTGCCAGGAAAGGGGTCAGATTAGATGTGCTAGGTTTCTCTCCTGGAAAAGCAAGGAAAGAATAATTCTCCTGTAACCAATTGACGGTGGATTCATCCAAACGTAAAGGTCCGATGTTCGACAACCCAAAAGTTACCTAAACGGGCATCTCTGCCAGCCGTGGACCAGAGCATATGCGAGAGAGGTGGTCATGTGTAGCCTAAGCACGGACATCTGCTCGAGAGAAGGCAAAAAAAAAAAGCTCTAATTTTGGGTATCACATCAAAAATATGTGTAAGCCCACTCAGCAACCAAAAATGACATGCATTGTGCATTAATTAAATTATTAACGATGCGCCACTAATAGTGCGCATACTCCCAGACACCCTTAGAGTCAGTGGGAGTAGCTGACTCGGTCGCAAAGGAGTTGCCTTCGACTTGCATGGCAAGCTCAGTCAAAAGTCAACTACTTTGTAATGACAGAAGGAGGTGGCCGTTTGGTGCCCAGCTTTCACCGGTTCAAGCCAGAGTAAGGGTCTGAGTCATAACTAACAAACAAAAGCTTTGTACACAGCAAGAGACAATACAGAGAAATCCACACGAACAATAAAAATGCACAGACGAAAGGTTCACAGAAAGGCAATGCTAAGCATGCAAATAAAGAGGCATTCAATAGCACAGAGGCTTTACAACACTGAACAATACACGAGAGAGTCAAATAAACATACACCTGATTGTTCACTGGCACTGTTGCAGACCGATGCCTGGAGAGTCACGATGTGCCCACCATGTAAGACGAACACCGTTCTTTCACAGATTGTGGGCTTGCCAAGCAGTGGGTGAACCCTGGGAACCAAGCAGTAGCACCTGCGAACTCGCTGCATTACTAGCTCAAACAATGGCTGGCTCGCACAAGCGATGCGACCTCAATAAATAGGGTGCGTTGCATCTGTTTGTTATGACATGCTAAGGCCGGTGCGCAAATTCACTCCGCTCTTTTGAGCGTTTCCTTTTTCCCGCCAAGCCGCACGTCGTCATCGGTTAGGCGTGGCCGAAGCTTCTCGAGAAGGCGCATCTTCTGGCCTGATGAGTCACCATCACCACCAAGTGATGAGAAGGCGGGGGTGATGCCGATGCGTAAAAGGCTACAATTTCTCCTCACATGGGGAAAGACTCCGTGCGGGCTTCTTTCACGCCGCGCTGGCTTAATAACAATGTGCGTCGATTTCGTTACCCCTCCCTTACAGAATATTGTCTTACAATATTCTCACACGTAAACATTGCACGCACATGCATGCGCTCACAAACTACAGGGGAAAATACGCACATAACACACGTGCATTCATATTCAACATGAGCATCACAAACGTAAATAATAGTTTCAACCACAACACAGTGACATACCACCCATAAGCATGACACTTCAACTCAAGATACATTCACATTATGCTGCTACTCAGCAACACTGTAACGCACTTACGACAAGAGTCGCACAACTTAACCATGAAATGTTTCAAGTACAGACACTGCACTCTGACACACTACACGCGTCTTGCGGCAGTGTACATACATGTCCTACCACGTTATCACAATTTGCCATTTTAAGGTTTCAGTCAAAACCTAATTCACATTTCTGTACAATTTTCCAATCTGCTTACAAGAAATGTTTCAAGTACAGACACTGCCCTCTGACACACTACACGCGTCTTGCGGCAGTGTACAGGGGGGGGGGGGGGGTCAAAACTTCCCAGGCTGCAGGTTTTGCTTCTGGTCAGCATATTCTGACATGTGAGATCCAATTAAAGCTATAAATTATCTCAGAGGTTAGAATAATGCTGCTTCTACCCTCCACATGTATTTTGAGATTTGGGGCCGTCGTAGCTGCGTGACTATACTCCTCAGAAGCAGACCCTGTGGCCTGGGGACTTTTGACCACCCCTGTACATACATATCCTACCACGTTATCACAATTTGCCATTTTAAGGTTTCAGTCAAAACCTAATTCACATTTCCGTACAGTTTTCCCAATCTGCTTACGTCTTCAATGCGTGAAAACTTAGGTCGGAACTATAAATTGACACTGTTTGTACTAATACAACCCATGGCTGTACAAGTATTCTCTTTTTTCTGCAGCTGGCCTCCCTTGTACGATATTCTTTAAACAGTATTCTGTACATTTAAAAAATCAGTAATGGAATTTTGTAGTCATTGACTAGTCTAATAATGGTAATGATAGGAGTTACAAATCACGTCCATATTTTCCTCGACTTGCCCATCATTGATGGGGAGGCTAGCGAGGAAGCAAGCTGCCAGTAAAACTGCCACGGGACAGCAGGTGATCCAGTGGAGGATCCTGCTCATCTTAGCTGCCCGAGAAAAGCTTTCAATTGGAGCCTGCCTGTAATCGGATGCCCAAATCAAGCACAGAAGAGTTTATCTCCCTTTAGCTGGTTCATAATGTCCATGTGAGGAGAGTACTAGCACTACTGATGACGACCAAGAAGCCCGAATAACCCCCTTTTCCAGCATCTCGGCAACCTGATCACTAAGGGCTTTTTGTTCATATGCGGAGTATTGGTAGAGATTGTGGTGGATTGGGTGGGCTGTCTTGGTGTTGATTTCGTGTTCTGTGATGTTGGTACGCCAAATGGGCGTACAAATGGGACACTGTTTCATAGAAAAGGTGTGGCTCTATTCTTTTACCACGTCCTGGAACTTCTGCTTGGCTTCAGACGGCAGTTCTTCACCTAGTGAGATGTCCTGACTCGAACACTTGATTACTTGGCAGAGAAATGCTGAGGGCTGTCTTCCTGATGGTGGTGGCTCGTCCAATAGTTGTACTTCTTGGTACTTTGAGGTGATTTCTGGGTTGGCAATGCAGACGTAACCTATCTGATTGCCAATGGTCATCAGGTCCAGACAGCACTAGGTTCTGTGTCTCAGCTGAGTGAGCGGTTCCACCAAGTACTGCCTGTGAGCTGCAATCTGTACTGCGACAGTAGCCACGGTTCTGGGCGGCAGATTCAATTCCTCTAGGAACTGTACATGTGTCGTGCCAGGTGAATCGAGGCAATCTTGAGGTGAATCTTGATCGAGGCATAATGCCAACTGCATCCCTGCAGGGTAATCTTTTTCTGTGGGAAATCGAGCACTGTTTGAATGGCAGTCCACATCTTATGGGAAACTTGGGAGCACTACAAACCTTGCCTTCGTGTCAACCTCCGCTCCAGTCATAATTTCCAGGTCTTTCTCCACATCATTGTACTAGCTCTCCGCTCACTGCACTCATGAGAGTGCCAGATGGTTGGACGTTCCTCTTTAGTCGAGTAGTTAGGGCTGTCGAATATGACATTCCCAACAGCTCCGCTGTCTATTATTACCTGGATGCCAAGGTCTTGCAATGTGGCAGGAACTGTGATGAGCTGTGTCTGGTAGAATGTTGCGTAAACCGAGTCCTCAAGTTTGCCACCGGGTCAGCGGGCAGGACCCGACAAGCTGACTGTGCTTGGTTCTCTGAGTATTGGCGCATGATATTCCCGGCTCGGTTGCACTGGAAGCAAACTACTTTCTCTGTGTCCTTGAGCCACGTGACGGGAACGGTCGGTGGTCACATTGCCCGAGCCGAGTCAAGGGGCACAGGGTATCTTGCATGACCTCTAACAGGCCTCTGTTCCCTTGTTTCGAGGGTTTCCAAGGCGGTCTGGTGCGTAGAGGACCTGTGGTGGGATGTTCTGGATGACCGGTTGGGATAACCAGCAGCCGGTGTGTTGGCATGGTCATAAGAGCTTGACATGCCATGACCCCTACGTGTTTTAGGGAACTTCTGCATTTAGCTGTGGCATTCCATCATTTCAGGTCGCAAGCCCTGGAGTAAGTACCAAAGCTTCTCGGCATCTGTCATCGCCACGTTGGCCCATCCACATAGCTGCAGCACCCGAATCAAATACTACTGTGGGGTCTCCCATGGCTGCTGCTTGCATTCCTGTAGGCGAATGTAGGCCAAATCTTGCACATGCGCACCTGGAATATGTGGACTGCTGTCATGTACCAGGTCCGGGCGACGTGCGCAAAAGCAAACACCAGGTTGTCCGCTTTCTGTCCGTCCACGCGAGGATTGGCCGTACCGCTCATATACCGTATGCACGCGTGTAATGGCCGCACGCATGTAAGGGCCGCACCCCAAACTTTAGAAAGAAAATTGAGAAAAAAAAACTAAAAAAATTTCCCGAGTAAAAGCCGCACCTTGAGTTTCAGGAAGTTGGGCAGTGCCGTCTACTGTGCGGTGCAAGGAATACGGAACGTTTTGTGGTTACTGCCGCCAGGTGGGGCCCAAAATTCAAGTGAAAGCCAAAATGAAGCGTAAGGTTAGAAGTAGAATTGCCAATAAGAATTAAGAACAAATTATTTGAGGGAAAAAAAAGTCGAGCATGGGGGCAGCGGCCACCACCTTCGTTGCAAAGGGGGCGCTCCTAGCCGCAGCGATGCCCACCCGTTACAAAGGGTGAGGCCAGCAAATCCAATCCAATCCAAGTCTGTTCGCTCCTCCGTTTTACATCCATTTCCTCAATCGCTCGAAGCATATCACGTGCGATCTCGCAATCGGAATGCATCGCTGCCCTGATTTGTTCTGCGCTCGTGAGCTGAGGATTTTCTTTTTCCTTGATGGGAAAATATGTTAGTTATACCGCTCACTTTAAGCTGAAAGTGATTCACTACGCGAAAGAAGAAGGAAAAAGAGCGGCTGGACGAAAGTTCGGCGTTGACGAAAAATGTGTACAGCGATGGTGCTCCCAAGAAGATGCCCTCGGGAAAACAAATGTTCAGAGGCGCGCTTTCCGAGAGAAGCAGAGCATGTTTCCGGAAGTTGAAGACTCACTTCTCGAGTATGTGACGGAGACGCGGCGCAACGGCTTTGCTGTTTCGACTGAGATGTTGCGCATGAAAGCGCTAGACACTGCACGCAGCAAGGGGATTGCGGCTACCATGTTTAAAGCCAGCAATGGGTGGATTTCGCGCTTCATGAAGCGAAAAAACCTGTCCATTCGTCGTCGCACGACGATGTGTCAATGTCTACCCGAGGAGTATGGTGAAAAGCTTCTGCAGTTCCACATGTTTGTTGTCAACAAGCGCAGAGAACATGAGCACCTCTCTCAGATTGGTAACGCTGATCAAACCCCGGTTTGGTTTGACGCACCCCAGAATGTGACAGTCGAAGCGAAGGGGAAGAAGAGCGTGCGTGTGCTTACATCGGGGAGCGAAAGGCAGCGATGCACGGTCATGCGTTGCATCACGGCGGATGGACGAAAACTACCGCCTTACGTAGTTTTTAAGCGGGAATGTCTACCTGCGGAGAAATTCCCTGATGGCTACTTTGTTCGTGCGCAGGACAAAGTATGAATGATGGATGAGCTGGTGACAGACTGGTTGCAGTGTGTTTGGGAGAAGCGACCAGGGGTGAATCTTGCGACGCGTTCTCTACTCGTCCTAGACAGCTTCAGGGAGCACCTGACAGAGAGCGTGCGGCAACAGCTCCGCGCATCTAACATGGACTTGGCCGTCATACCTGGAGGCCTGACCGCATGCTTCAGCCGCTGGACTTCTCCGTAAACCGCCCTTTTAAGTGTGGATTTGGCCGTGCGTGCAGTGAGTGGATGGCAACAGCCCTCCACCAGAAGACTCCAACCGGCCGACTGAAACGAGCATCGCTTGTGGCCGTTTGCCACTGGATACTCGAAGTGTGGGCCACGGTTTCGTTCGAGACTGTGGAAAAAAGTTTCAAGGTGACAGGGATATCAAACAGGCTGGACGGTACGGAGGATGACCTCATCTGGGACAAGGACGAGCCTGAAGTCCCGATGAGTTCGGAGGAGGAGGAGGACGACGACGAGGAGGAGTGATGTTTTGGACACGGGACGAGCCTGAAATCCCGACGAGTTTTAGAGGAGGAGGACGAGGAGTTTTTTGACAATAATAAAGGCAGGTACCACTGCAAATAATTTTTTTCGCTGTCTTTTCTGTCATGTAATTGCCGCACCCTCTGATTTTCACCCCAATCTCGGAAAAAAAAGTGCGGCCATTACACGCGTGTATACGGTTTGTGGGGCCAATCCTCAGGGTCTTCGTCTGCTGTCCCTTTAAACACGGGAGGCAGCGCAAACGGCAAGTTCGGCTTTCTCTTTCCTCTCGGTACAACCCGTCGCCAACTCTCGTCGAAAAGCTTCCCAGGGTGTAACACAGAAGCTTCGCGATTCTCGTACCACGTTTTGGTCGAATCCAGCAATGAGAAGTAGACGTTTTGTAGCTTGCACTCACCGTCCTACTGGTTGAAGCCGCTGCACGATCAAAACCGGCCAACCAGTGTTCAACATCCTTGAACCTATCGCCGTGGAACGAAGGTGGTGACTGAGGTGTCTGAAGGACAACCGGCGACACCGCTCCAGTCTGCTGAGGAGTATATAACTGCCCAAGGTAGAAGTCATGGCTCTTAGAGGTGTTCTCAGGCTGCTGAACTCAGACTGTAGTCCTCGCAGGTGACAACTCGCCTTGTGGGCAGGTGTTGTATCCACGCACTCAGAACTGGCTTCAGAGGTGCAAGTCGGCATACATGGGACGCACCCCGCACCTCCACCAAATGTCACCGTCAAACAGTCAGAGCAGCCAATGTAGGTCAGAAGGTAGGTTTAATCACTTTGACGTGGCAAGGCGGCTGGAAGCTAGAAAGAGAGACGAAGAATGCCGGGGCCACTCTAAGGTCAGCTAAAACATCCGGTAATGCAGTCCAGCCGCATGACAGCGCCACAAGAGTGATTAGTAATGAGGGGTTTACCATTTAAAGATTGTATGAACTTATCATATTGTAAACGGAAAGATAAATGGCAGTTCACTTGGAATAATGCAGTAAATAACTAACTTCATTTGATAAAGCCTGACTTGGGAGAATGGAAATCAAGTACCCATCTGGAATGTTTTAAGGAAGTGGTTGTATGTTGCCCTTGTATAGGCCACACACATCTCACACAATTTCCTACTCACAAAACGAGAAACCGCTATGCAATGTATGCAGTGATCTCACTAATCAATATCTTATACTATGTAAAAAGTTTGAAACACAGGAGAAAACATTTCACAAAATTCTACAATGAGCACATTCCTTTTCACCCAGCATTGGTCTTAGGTGAAAATGCCCTTGTCAAATTATCCTGCATTATTAAAAGAATCTAATATACACGATATAACTCAGAACAATTACAATCCATAAATATATCAAACTGTTTTTTAACCGTGAGCTTGGCAAATGATAGTCTCAGTTGCTTATGTGACGTTATACACAACAGTGACTGCAACTAAAAGTTCTGCCTGTATATTTATACTCAGGGCCAAAAGGCAGCAGTCGGAGAGCTTTATTGAAGCTGTCAAGAAAGTGCTGGGCAGCTGCTCAGTGACACTTTTATGAATTAAAAAGAAAGATGCCTGTATCAACAGATGACAGCCAGGAGGCTGCCAGTTGGACTGCAGCCAAGTTGCGTGGCCTACCTCACAAAAAAGATGTGAAGTAACTTTCCAGATTTTTAAACTTCTGTTTGAAGCAGAAATGGAGCAGTATGAATAAATAAAGCACACTATGAGCAATCTGACATTATTTTTACACTGATGCACATTGTAAGGTAGTTGCCCATTCTTGGGAATTTCACCTGTCCGGCACGAGTTGCAACACTCCTGCCAAGGCACCTGGCCATCAGTCATGAAGTATGATGCCAGCCTGTCACGAACTTCAAGTGCATCTCTGAAACACAAAAATGCAAGTCATGTTTAGCTTTGACTGATTAGAATAATTTTTGGGTGTACTCCACTTTTCCCATTCCTTTGCTGTACCCACTGACTTCTCGCTAAAACATGCGCTTAAAGACATTTCCACTTTAATAAGTGATGAGTTTGTCAAAATTTCAGAGCCCAGAGCTTTTGATCCAAAGCCGCATGCTGAGGCTTCTGTAGCATTCATGGGAGTCCTACCCATTGGAGGGGGCAGGAACAAAGTCTGGCTTTTAGGAGACTTACAACACCGGGGTGCAGTGCGAGCCACACAGTAAGGCTCGGAAGTGAATCCCCTGGATTCCAAACTCTACACTGTGTTCTTTAAGAAAATAGTCATTCAGTTATATAAAATGGGAGTTTTGAATGTTTTATTAAGGTATGATGAGCTTGAAATGAGAAGGTAGCTGCAATGCTTAAGGAGGAAATACAAACTGTTGGGGTCAAAAATTCAGGCAGCGTGTTCGAACAAAGCAAATAACCATTGCATTTTAAGCAGAGAGGAAAGGGCAACTTTTTTCATGTTTTAGGAATAAGGATTACCTATCAGAACGACACCCATGATCTGTCCAACCGGGGAGGCCAGTGCTTTGCCAGGTATCATTTATGATGTTCCCCTCCCAGCCTTCATGATCAACGAACCCAGGAGGGCTGTACATTGATATGGGCAGCATCAAGACCATCGTAAATTTGTGAAGAGCCACTCGCACGTTTACGATGTTTCCAGTGGTTTGTTCAGAAGCTTTGAGGCTCGCTTCGGTATTTGCCACCTACTGGCCAGAATTCCAAAAGTATTTCTATTAGCCTTATGGCACGATTCATTGGGTAGTTAAATACCGCTCTCTTCATATATTCATTGTAGTCAGCGGCCCGCTATGCAGGAGCTACACAGAAAACAAGGGCACGGAATTAAAATAACGAAATAGAAATGTATACAAATGTGCATAAAATTTCAATGCCACTAAACTGAAATTTTTGAAACAATCAGCAGTTATGCATACTAGCTTAAAATAAATTTCAACAGAAAAAATAGCTGAGGTATGCTATGTCCACCAGGTGCTTCCTGTCAGTGCAACAAAGATACACTGTATTTGCCAATGGCCAATGTTAAGGGGGGACACTGGTCTTAAAGCCATTTTCTTTAATTTTTGAATTAAAGGGATGAAACTTGGCACACGTGTGCAGTTCCTGGTGCTGATTCCAAAAATATAATTAGTTTTTCTCTGAACCAATTAGGCGTTGAGATAATTAAGAACAATGGTGCACTTGCTGTGAAAACAATAGGAAAAAAACCACTTCACAAAAACTTCTTATTAGCATATGGCTATATACTAGAATGAATAAGGAACACAATGTTGCAAGCAGATTTTTGATTTAATGATTATTTTTCATTTTATTGCACATTGAAGTTTAGTAGTCGTAACATGGAAACACAGTGGTCACAAAAAGTGCCATTTTAAAAACTTTTAAAGCAATAATTAAGAAATCTGCTTGCAACATTGTGTGCTCCACATATTTGGCTTAATGCTGAAACAAAAATCATTGCTGTATCTGCAATGGGTGTTGAGATATCGCATTCACCAACTTGACAGGAGACCAAAATTCACATCTTGAGAAAATGAGAAAAACAAACGGAAGTCATTTTTAATCACTAAAAGTAAAAAATATGTACATGTCAACTACCAG
>JAJIZL010037480.1:22866-43195 GCA_023969395.1 Amblyomma maculatum
GGGTATGTTGACGGTTTCAGCGAACGAACCGAATGCACAACTTGCGGTTCACAACGGTTCGCAAGTTGTGCGAATGCACAACTTGCGAATGCACAACAAGCGAAAATGCACAATAGCCCAAAGATAGCCAAATAGCCAACCAACAATATTTCCCGCCAACCACAACATAAAGTAGCCCAATTTGGCTATTTATAGCCCAACCTGGCAACCCTGGCTGACAGCACTAGGCAAGATGGCGTCTAAGGGCACGGCTCCGACTGCCCTGACGCGCGCAGCAGACGACGCGAGACGCGAACAGCCAATCACAGGGTCCCTTTTTGTCACATGCACCGAAGCAACGAATAGGAACGTGTGCTGTGGCTTTTTTTCTTTTCTTTGTTTGTATCGAACCAATGAGCGAAACGACGCACAGGAGCGCGAAATTTGAAGGCGAAAAGCCACTCTTTCGAAAGAGACCAAGATCGCCGTGAGCGCGGCCGTGGAACGGAAGCTATACTTTTTTGAAAATGCGCTATTTTAGTGAAAACATCAGCTTGAAATGAGCCAGCCGACTTGTTATAAATTGATATTACGCCTCAAATATTGACACGAGATGTGAGAAACTTGGTGGAATCAGAGAATAATAGTTGTAGATTCTAATACTTCAGTTTTCTAAAAATTGATTTTTGGGCGATTTTTCCGCCTTCAAGACCCGTGTCCCCCCTTAAAGATGCTTTCATTTATTGCTTGCGCACTTAAGTTTTGCTAACAGAAATAGACTACATGCAATGAAATGCATGCGACCTTTGCTTGCGTTTCATAGCTTTAGAGTTCCCAAAAGATTCCTGCACTGTCTGCAAAATTGTTGAACATTGCCTGCAGTCTTGTTTTTTTCCATCAAGCTAGATGCAATGTAATGAAGATTAGCAGTAATAAATACTTTAATGCCTTGATTCTGGACTGCGCTCGCTGAACAGTCCTCTCAAGGATTTTTCACAGAAACGAATCTTATGCTCATGCATTTGTATTTTTGTGTTAAAAATTTCTTGCCATTGTTGTCGCGACATGCATGCATTGTGCAATATTTTATCTGCTGTGTCAAAAAGTGGCTTAGTGACACTGCATAGCTTGCATAATTCTTTCATTTTGGTAATGAGTGAAACATGTTAGATGATGAAAATAAGTAGCATGACTTGCCACGTCATGGATAAGGCCGCATGAGGAAAGGCTTCAATGGGAAAGCTTCATCTCCTAACATCAGGTATGGTACAAGACCTGCTGAGCCCACTGTCGCTGCTGAGGGAATGCCAAATCTGCATTCACATAGGTGTTGCAACAGCTTTCGTAAAAAACCTCCCCCCATCACTCCTCTCCATAGTGTCCAATGTCAACATATACAAATCTGAAATGAAACCGCAAGGTCAGTGCAACCTGTTTAGTATACAACACAACTTTCATGTTGCTCTTTCTAGCCACTAACTGGCTGCTTTCCATTCTCATAAAATCATTTCTGTGCCACAATACTTTGACTAAAAAGACAGTCTGTAAATCATGGCTCATAGGCTGGTATCTACAGCAAAATAATTTTCCAATATCAAATATATTTGCTTTAGTCTTACCTGAGCACACCATTGCACTGGTATGTATGGTAGTGCTCATTTGCAAATTGCAATGAATGCAATACACACTCTTTTTGTAGTGCTCCAGACAGCAAACCATAATCGATTTCAAGATATGCTCCTTTTCTGTAATAAATGCAGCATACCTGTAATGTGCATCGCAGGCTGCCATAACAATCAAACTAAATGACTGCTTATAGTTGTAGTTTCGTGATCCAGAATTGGACAGGCATTCAGTACTTATGTGTTTGCCATCAATGCATCCTATATGGATAGGAAAATTCCAGTGCAAGTGCATGTCTGTGGCAATCTGAAAAAATCATTCAAAGGCACTATTATAAGGCTGAGAAAAAGAGCAGTAATAAGCATCAGTGCACAATATACATATTACAATTGGAAGAAAAATTTCAGTCAGCATTAAAATATCTTGACAGGCGGATTACATAAACAGATTCAAGTTCAATATGTTTAAAAGGTCACCAAACTGGAGGCACAGTGAAAGTCAGTGCTACGACAAAGGAGATAAAAAAAAGCAAGGCGGATGCTTGTAACCACTGGCTTTGCAGTAAGAAACCTCGCTGCAGTGAAGTTGCCTACTTTTTTCCGTTCTGGAATTTGTGAAAACTGCACGTAGATGAGCTGCTGTCTCTTCCATAATGCGGCACAAGTTTCTCGGATGATTATACCAGCAGTTAGCGACCCATTAGAAAATTGAAGGACACACTTCTCATTATTGCTGTTGGCAAGAAATCTGAAAAAGTTTATTTGCATATGCATCTATGCAATGAATACATTTCAATCAGCAGGGACCTAGGTAGCAAAAATATATTTTCTCGGAGGATTCGTGCTATTTTGTGCAAGGTTGTGGCAGGGGGGGGGGGGGGGGGGCGGGCATCGCTCCTTATGCAACACAACTTACGGACACATGTAAAAATATTTTTCAGAGGACTGCTGAGGTACTTTGATGACATAGTATACTGGGCCATTGTGTAACTATTTTCGGACTTACTGTCATGGCAATCCGATCCTATGTAGTGATGCAGATGTTGACTGCCTGAATGAAATGTTTGCCGCTAATTAGAGGCTGGACTAATTGCAGTAGTGTGTCAGATGCATTTGGCGGCATACGAAGGCAGCTATAATAGTCAAGAACCTACAGCAACAGGCACTATAGTGTCGCACAAATGTACACCATGCTGTGCATTTGTAAAAGTTGTGATCACTCACTCTCCAAAGAAGCCTTCATCTCTCGCATGCAGTCAAGGCAACAAAACACTGGTCAGCCCCTCTGTGTCTTGGTAGCACCAATAGGGGCGAAGCCCGAATCTTCGCCTCTGTGCTTGTACGCTCCGCCGTTGTAGCAGCAGAGAGCACACAATGATCAGGACACTCACTGTCCTTACATCTGAACCTGCCATTGCAAAAGTCAACATGATCGGTGTTCTACACAGTAGAACAGTTCGTGGTCTTCATTCAAGGTGGAGAAAGCGCGTGAAATCGTGCCCGTGCTCACGCAGCTCGAGACGACGAGATCGGAGCTATCACGTGACCACCACGGCGAAGCGCGGAACAAATGTGGCCTCTGTGCCGCACAGGTGTCCAACCGTGCATTTTCCCGCCAGTGTGTTCATACTTAAGAAGACATCAAAATAATCACTGTCCTTGAACCTTCCTATGTGCTCGTTAAGCCTTTGCTTAGCTGTAAACAGGACTGAGACTGTCCTCGGGAAAACAAAGCAAAAAATCATCAACATACAAGAAAAAGGCCAGCTAGTGTACACCGAGGGTTTGCAACGCAGCCTTTTTTTCATTTACCACATATGGATCTCACAAGCAGGATCGGCACCAAGAAAAAGGCGATGCTTGAGGCAGTGCTCAATTCGAAGCAGCTTTTTCACGCAGTGTGCTGGGATTTGCCTCTTGTTTGGCACCCATCCTGTTAGACTTATACATGGCAAACAAACAACTAGGGCCATCAAGCATCGGTTGACTACCTTCGGAGTGGGGCCTGTTTCTAATATGTTAACAATTTTTTGCTTTGTGTTGCTGGTGATGCTCTCAGTCCTGTCAACCCCAGCTTGGTTGTCAGTATACTCAAAATGGTCTCTAAAAGATATGTCACTTGACCTTCCGGAGCAGTCGGTCTTGAGACTGTTCATCCTCAAAAATTATGACTGTGAAACCACGTTCATTGGGTTTAAAAGAATGAAAGGAAGAATGGAATTTTTCGATATAATTCCAGACACTCCAAGTTAACAAAGCCTTTCATTGTGGACATTTGTTAGCCCAAAGCATAAGAGCCTAAGGAAATCTTGGGAAGAAAGTGGAGCAAGAGCTGAACAGATTGCAAGGTTGAAGAAGTCCTTTTGGCCTCAGTATCTGATAAGGCTGTAAGAACAAGAAACTAGAAGAATCAGATTTATCCAAGGAAAAGGCGCATGCTGTAGTTATCTTTTGATTATACACCCAGAGTAATGCATGATTTTGTGGCTTTCACCACAGCCTTGAAGAACAAGTGTATCACTTTTCTAGAATTTTGCGATATTCAAGGATCTACACAGGTAATGCATTCAAAGTGTTTTTGCGCTAACATTCAAACTGATGGCGTAATCGACGCTTAAACCTCGAGCTTCTCACAGCACTGAAGTTCTCCAGAGAAGCTTGGTGATGACGTCACAGGCGGCAATATTTCTGATGTGCGTTGCCTTCACCCACGTCCTGCTGTGCCTTTTCTAGTGGTGCTAATTAATTAGGGATTTGTTTTTGGCAGCCTTGTTTTTATTTCTTCAGACCAAGTGTGTCTGCGCTGGAAACGTACCAGTACCATCAATGATGTCATCATGCGTCCCCCACCCGTCACTGTGCACTGCGGTGAAGCCTGATAGCTGTCACAATTTTAATCTCTAATTGCGGCATTGTTCTTTAAGTGCAAGCTATAATCATTGAACCGCTCGGAACTAATCGATATCTAAAACCGGTGTGGCTTCCTTTTAAAGAACTATGTGGTTTATCAGAAAAGTGAAAATTATGGTAGGGGTCCCAAACTCACTTGCCTCATCAAGAATGGAGCCAAACATGTTTAATGTCACACATAAAGAATGAAGTATATTTCAAGCAGACCGACCATTGCATAATGATTGCATAACTGCAATCATATCACATTCAAACAACACAGAGATTGTAGGTGCTTTTGAAATTAGATCTGCTGATGCCACAAAGGGCATCAGGAACGTATTATTGCCATTGTCTGGGAAGGAAATCAAACAGGTTAGGCTATCGCGATGAGTTTGTACCAACTTGCCATCCTGCTTGTGATTGCAGACATCCTGTTTTCTCAGGTTTTGTCCCACAAATCACACTTGCGTCTTCATCTCTCTTCTTTGTAAAAAGTTTGTTCTTTGTAAAGAGCCAGAAAAATTGGGAAATAAATTTTTACTTGGAGCAATAATCGTATAGTTGTTTTGAGTGTCCCATACGGAAGGCTGCATATTCACTGCTGTGCTACCCATTCATGCACTCCAAAGCAACAAAACGCAAAGTAGCATGAAATGGCCTGTGTGGACAGCAGCTGAAATCCTTGTATGTGCTTCACAAGCACAGATACATTCTGCGGGATCAAATGTTTCCTGCAAGGTCTACCACAGATTATTGTGTCGGGACCCCTTGTGGACTAGTGGAATTTGTTGGGGGGTCCCCTAAGATCAGTAGGAGGCAAGGAATAGGTGTGATCTTATGCGGACTGCTGCTGTAGTTCAGGGAGCAGGTTCCTGAATTAGACTGAGTCAAGGCTAAACTGGCCTCTAGTAAACGCACACTTAAGCCAGCGAGCCACAACCTGCACACGACATAGGGAAGAGGCAACGCACTGGCACTGGTATGCATGCTCTTAGAAGGGATTAGACACCTACCAAACACGTTGCTCACTTGTCAGATGCCCGAGGTGGCTTTCATTGCAGGCATTTGCATTGCATCCAGCAGTCCAGCCACACCTCGAATTTACCAATGCCGGCATCAACAAATGCTGTAGAGCACCGCCCTTTCGCGCGCATTCTCCATTTCTGCACTTGTTTCTGAGACTGCACTCAGCCTCCGTCTGTTATCATGCGACCTTTCGTTTTTTTTTTTTGTGGGCATGGGTATTGCAGGCCCAGAAAATCGCTTCGCATGCCCCCATTTGAGAAACGCTGATCTAACAGAAGAAACCTTGGTATTTCCTTACCTGCACCTACAAATTTTCATTTTCTTTCCTTAAATATTCGATTTCCTTATGCAGATCCATTTCGTTAATAGAAGCAAGCAGGTTCTCATGTTTCCTTAAGTGTTGTTTTTATTGATATTAAAAAAAAAACCAATTGAATGCATCTTTAAAATGAGCTTAGATACTACTGGTAGCGAACTCTGAAAGCCTTATGGCCCGAAGAGATTACAAAACAAATAATATGGTATATAGGAAAGCTTTCTTTAGAGAGCAATTTTCTATTGATTTTATGACACTGAACTTGAGTCCATAAAAGAAAACAAAACTGCTTCACTGCCAGTAATAGTGCAGGCTGCTGCCTCTAACACCGCATAGGCACAGATCTTTTTAAATGTGTAAGCATTAATAGTCTCGTACCACAGAAAGGTGTCTGCAGAAAGTGTATCTTTCTGCACTCCCTAGACCCCAAAATTTGGCCTTGTGAGAAAATGATGAAAAAAGATGTCCACGCGATTTAAGTATCGCCAACTTAGACTTCCAAATTGAGGTGGTCCGTCCACAAAATTTGGCCAACCAGACACCTGGAATGTGAGTTTGTTTGAAGTTGGCCAAAATGATTGGTGCCCAACTTAATTTGAATCCAGCCAACTTAGTGGTGACTTCCAAATTCAGGTCGGCCATCCCCGAAATTTGAAATGCTTGCGCATTCTATGCGCATGGGAATGTGTGTGCACCCTTGGAATTTTTTATTAGTCATGACCCTTATATAGCTTGTTACATGGGCACTTTTAATCTCAACTGAGTGCATTCCTGACTTCATTTGAAGCATACACTTTCAAATACATCAGATGTTCAAGATGGTAACCTGTTATTTCTATGCCTGCCTGCAAGGCGGTGTTCCCTCTCCTTCTGTCTTTACCATCATGGTAACTGAAGTTGAGTGCCATGAAAAGTACCAGTTTACAGCTGCTTTATGAAGCAGAAGAAATATTTTTGTTACTTTTCACCCAGAATAAACAGCAAGTGGCGTGCACTGTTTTGAACGAGAACAAAAGACGCCTTAGAGCTGCCATTGGGAAATGCAAAAAATAACTGCAAATGAGAAATGACATTTTAGACCTGCCCAATCACAAATATAATCGCTGTTTTTCTATCTCAAAGAATTTCTATGTGCTGTGGTCTAAGAAAGCAGGGAGAATATACAAATCAGAAACAATAACCTTTTACTGCCTAATTGCAGTACCAGTTACATACAGAGTGGATAATGGCGAAAAAAATCATTGCAGCTGTGTCTATTTATTCATGCACATGCGGGCACGCACACACACACACACACAAAGCTGAAAACTTATACAGCGCTGTCAAGAAATGAGGAGACAAGACCATGCCTTTTTCCTGGACTTGGACTCCATTTGTGCAGTCTTGCTCTGAAGACTAATTTTTCCCATTTTCCGGACAAGTTTGTGCTTGTCCTCTGAAATGAACGAGAAACTGATGGTTAGAAGCAAGCACAAAATGTGCAGCACTCAGTAACAAATCATTTCTGCTTCAATGCCTACAATTGCAGAGATGCAGAGTGTGTAGCAGAATTTCCACATTGGTGTAAGCACAACAAAAAGCTACCTTTCTTGAATGAGAGAATCTGGATGCTAATTAGGGACAAACAGCAGTTTAATTAAGACGTAAAATTGACCGCCGCAATTTATCGCTCCACGATCTTCTCCACGAGCACCCTTTGTTCAAATTGGCCTTGTCTAGAATCGGGAACTATACACGCACCTGAAGCTGCCAGCACTAGTAATTGACCACACGCGCCTTTAATTTAAAGTTGCACGAACCTAACGGAGATGAGTATCAGAGGACGACCCTTCATTTCACCACTGCACCACAACTTCGCATCCCTCATCAAGGTCTTTGCCAGACTTGCTGCTGATGTAATTCATTTTCAAGACATCATATATCTTTTCATCTTCAAAGAACACCAGACTGCAACGGTTCATTGTAGCAAAAAAGGCCGAGCACGAGTGAAGGCAAATCCAATGTTTTGGTTGCAAAAAAGGCCAAGCATGGGTGAACCATTGTTTTGACGTCTATTAATGTTAGGCAGAGTGGTATCATGCTCAATGAGACTGCAAATGCACAACAGCCTGAAGAGACCATAGTCTAACCAGCAAACCGCCAACCCTGACGCACGCTGAACAATTTTTTTTTCTCCAGGTATAGTTTTGGTTTCAGTAATCTTACCAGATGCGTTTTGTTCTGTTTTGATTGCATGGGACATGAAATATGCAGTGACCAGTTTTCTGCAGTTTTTTTTTACATCATAAATATATGACTTCAACTCGCCTATGGCATTACATCTGCCACCCGAAGGTAGAAACCGAAACGAAACATTTTAAATGATACGGATTTAAAAATGTTTATAGTGCAATTTATAGCGCAATCTACGGGACTATTCATGTTTAGCAATCTACTGTGGTGCATCACCTTAAATACTACACAACTAAAATTTGGTGTCCTTTCTTTTACAAAGCCTTTGACAGCTTTCTACAGAGATGTCTTCCATCCACATAAGTGCAAAAGGGCTTGGTGGGGTGTTTGACATTGCATTGTTCTGCTAAGTATCTAAGTGGTCGTTTCTGCATGCTCTGCTCTGTGTTGGGTTGTCGCGTTTGCATTGATATAACTGCAGTATTTGGGTTAGACAATGCCATGCTGGAGCATACAGGCGGCAAGAGACTGTGTGTTTTATATGTAAGCAGCAAGCCGGGTGGCATTGCTGTCATCGGGTCTCGGTGTGTTGGTTGCGCACAGCAGTTCCTGCATCTGGTGCAACGATTCATCAGTGATGCTGTGTCTATGGCTGTCAGCTTGCTCAATGAGCAACACTTGGATTACGCTTGAACGACTCAGTGACATTATAATGTAAGTGGCACTGAACCAACAGCAGAAAACAGTTGCAGCAGTCATCTTAAAGTGAGTTGCCTAAATGGTTATAACAGTTACATGGAGCAAAGTGAGGTATTATAGGCATAGTTCTCCAGTTAAGTGCTGAAGTATGAGGACTAATGTAACTGTTTAATAATAATTACTGCATATTATGGGAGTTTTTAATGCTGTAATATGTCTTACATGCTGGGCACACAGATAGAATAGTGCACACTCATGTCTGATCAAAAACTAGGCATATGGAAATTGATATGGCATTCAACAACTGCTGCTTGCATGAGTATTATAAAAATTAATCGCACCATAAAAAGGTTGTGAGGAAATATAGGCCGTCACGGTCTATGTGGGTACCAGTACTGCACAGTGCGCAAGGATTAAACGAAATGCAAAAAACAGCAATGCAAAACAGGACGCACAAACTAATGATCCAGATGCGAGCGATAAATTTACATAGTCTGAACAGTAGGCAAGGTGAAGATGGGCCTTTCAGATGAACTAGGTTGTTCTTCGGCCAGGCAACTATTTTTGTACGAATTTAATATTACTGCCTCAAGATTACTGTTGATCCATATGAACGAACTTCAGAGGTTAATAAAAAACAGCAGCGCGAACAGAAAGACACAAGACAAGATAAAAGGAAGCTATAGGACAAGCGCTGACTCACAACTCAGCCTAAGCCTTCAATCCAAGGCCCAGATAAAAACAAATGTGACGAAAACAAAGCTTTCACGTGAAACATCTCTGGGTTTTTGTGCTAAACAAAAAGTCACTCAAAAATGAAACTTCTTTGCTTGAAAAAGCAAGGGAAGTCTTGCTTTTGGACCATCTTGCTTTTTCAATATGGAGAGCATAAGTGACATGAACAAGTCTGCGAAAACTTGGTGATCGTATCAACCAGATTTCATTTGATTATACCAGGCACCCTCTGGTCTATTTTTTGGTAATGTCGACCAAAGCTTTTCTGCTTTGTAATTGACGTAAAACAGAGCCAACTCTACACCTTAATCGAATTACAGGCTTTTGATGCTTTTTGAATTTTTTTCTGGATACTTACAAGGGGCATTCAATAAAGATCTCCCCTGACTTACTTCCTGTGGACAGAGAGAAACGGAAGTGCAGATTTATTTGTCCTTTTCTGCATAAGTCCTACCCAGGGACACACATTTCTCCCATCTTTTTATGCAAATAAACACCTCGCTTGTAAAAGTTGACACGTTACTCCAAAGAATTTCAAAGCCGCAGCAGCGTGCCTCTATCTGGGCAACATGCGAGTTGTGAACTGGGACATTGTCTTGCAGAAGGCAGGCCCTTTCGGTGAGCATGCCATGTCCTTTGATTTTGATGGCCTCCCGCATTTTCCATAGTAGTGAAGCATAGTATGCCCCAGTAATCGTGCACCTTTTGCTAGGAAATCTGGCAAGACTACTCCGTGCTGGTCCCAAAAGACTTTGAGCATATCTCTCCCGCCGAGGGCTGGGCGCATGCCTTTGGAGGCGGTGAGTCCAAATGCTTCCATTGCATCGACTGTTTTTAAAGAGGCTCCACTTCAGATGCATTCACCAGTCGAGCGTAGCCAAAGCCATACCCCTCCAACACTTCTGTCTGCAGCGCCCCATAGAGGAGTATCTGCAGCAATGCTGCGTTTCTAGATACCCTGCCCTGCACCTGCTTGCTGCACTTTGCTTTCCTTGCTGCGCTCATATGTGAAGGCCTTACTCAACAGCCAGTACCATGGGTACCACCTTTTTTTTTATATCCACAGCCCTCTTCCTCTCACTATAAACAAAGGTCGTTGAAAAGCCGGCTTCTAGCAGCTTTATAGCCTAGCCTTCATAAAGCTTGGGGAGAAAAAAGGTTAACGAACTGTATAGTGCAGTGTAACGTTAGGGGCATTGTTAATTACATATTCACATCTGCCATGGAATTTAAAATGTTGCACTGCATGGAGAAAAAAACGTAATGGTTTCGAGCTGTAAAAAAAGACATAAACAGCAACATAACAAATTGCACACTTGCATGTTACTGTTCCATTTGTGTGTTCAGCACTTTTCATTGCAGTGTGGCCAGATAGAACACATTACTAGGTGCTACGAAATGCTCGCTCACCTATTCGAACCTGCTATAGAGGCACTATTAAAATTTTTCAACAAAATTTGGGTTGTAGGAAAATTGCCAGAGGACGTGGAGAGGGTGTAGCTGTTCCAGCATGCTCGCTAGAACTCCTCGGTACGCCACTGTACAATCTTGCATAGCGCTCGGATACACGCTCATGCGGTGTAGCTCATACTGAGCACGATACCGTATTTACTCGCATAATAATCGCACTTTTTTTTTTAAATACTGACGCAAATTTCGGGGTGCGATAATTACGCGGGGTAAATTTTCTACAAAAACTTTTTGAGCACAGAAAACGCAAACAAGTTGCAGGTCAGACGTCTTAGAACATATATCTCGATTACAACCAAAAATAAAAGCTGAGTAAGGCTTACCTTCGCAATAAACACGCACTTTAAGCATCACATGGAGTGCACAATGCCCATTTATTTTTTTTCGTCAGTACTCTAATCAAAGTCTGAATCCTCGCCATCCTCGCTTTCACGTACTGCTGCACGACTCATCGGAAACGGCAGTGTCGTCGCTGGGAGCATCTTCACAGTCCCACAGGAAGTCATCTTCCGTTCCATCCAAAGCGTTAGATATGCCTGTCTTCTTAAAACTCTTAGCCACTACCTCGTCGGGGATACTGCTCCACGCTTCTGGGATCCACGAGCACAGCATCTCCACGGATGGCCTTCTAATCTTTCCGCTCGGCGTCAAATCATGGTGGCCCATCGCCATCCACTCAGCATAAAGTCGTTGAACGTTGTCCTTGAACGGTTTGTTCAAAGACACGTTGAGAGGCTGCAGCAGCGAAGTCAGGCCGCCAGGAATGACTGCAATGTCCGTGCGCAGCTCTTTCAGCTTGGCACGCACGCTGTCCGCAAGGTGACCCCTAAAACTGTCCAAAACCAGAAGCGAGGGAAGCGGAAATGCTCTTGGTCTTCTTCCCCAAACAGTCTTGATCCAGTCGACCATCAGGTCTGCAGTCATCCACCCTTTCATCTGTGCACGTATATGGATGCCACGGGGAAAGTTTCCCTTCGGAATAGTCTTCCGTTTGAAGATCACGTATGGTGGCAGCTTCCGCCCGTCAGCCGTCACAGCAAGCATGACTGTGCATCGCTGTTTTTCTGCGCCAGACGTCTTCACGAGGACGCTCCGAGCACCCTTCTCGTTCAAAGTTGTATTCCGGGGCATGTCGAACGTCAGTGGAGTTTGATCGGCGTTTCCAATTTGCGACATGAGGTAACCGCATTTTTCGCGAAGCCTAGTGACGAAGTGATGGAAGTCTATCACTTTGCTTTCATACGCGGCTGGGAGCCGCTGGCACAACGACGTCCGCCGCCTCAGGGAAAGTCCATTCCGTCGCATAAAGCGAGTCGTCCAACCGGAGCTAGCGCGGAAATCCTTTGCGGCGATTCCCAGCTTCCTGGCAGTTGTGCGCGCCTGCATCTGTATCATTTCTAATGACACTGCACAACCATCCTTGCGCAGGTCCCTCACATATTCTAGGACCGCCTCCTCAACACGAGGGAACTTGCCCGTTATGGGTCCACGGAAAGCCCGCTGTGTCTTGTTCGTAGCCATCAGCTTCTCGCGCTGCTTCTTCCAATAGCGTATCCTCATTTCGTCCACGCCGAAATGCCTACCAGCAGCGCGGTTGCCATGCTCCAGTGCATAGTCGACAGCCTTGAGCTTGAACGCGGCGGTGTAACTGGCATACCACCCCATGGTGAAATGGCGTAAACTCGCACAAAAACACAAAGCACGCTACGACGCTGCCGAATTGCAAAATGGCGAACGCCGCAAAGCATGGAATCATGGGAACTCCAACGTTACTAGACTAGGTTGGGAACTCGTCGGAATGCATTCGCTGCGGGATGACTGCAGATCAACCACCAGGCGGCTCCATGTTCGGGGTGCGATCATTACGCGGGGACCCCGCAGGGGGCATCTGCTAAAGCAGATGTTTGCGTGTACTGTGCGACACCACGGACCCCGAGCACCCACGCTTAGCCGTGCGTGGCATCGCCGTGTCTGGGGAAAAGGGGATCCTGGTGGTTGAGCCGATGCCGAGTGTTTGGACCTTTAAGGCCCCTCGGCGGAGGCAACACACCACTTTGGCCCACGCTTCCCACAGACGGCACCTTCGGGCTGACCCACCCGGGGGAAATCGGCAGTCGCCTTTTCCTATCCTCCCCTTCATCTTTCACGTTCCTATCTTCTATCCTACAACTCTCCTGTCCTCTACTCTCTTCCGGTTTTTCCTTACTTCCAGGTGGCGAGGGTTAACCTTGTGTGGCTGACTACCCTGAGTTACGCCATATTAGGTTATAGTTACGGTGTACAGCTGACGTGGACAGGACTTGCCTGCCAATTCCTGCCCCGTCCCCTCGTTGGGCTCCATGGTGGGTGGCTGGCGCCGCGGCCGAACATCATACATTATTTATGGCTTCTTCCTCCAAACAAACTGATCGCCTTTCCAAGAAAAGGCGGACCGATGTATCAGCCCAGTTCTTTTCAGCAAAGCATGACACTTTCCCTAAATATCATGTGATCCACAGTGAAAGCCCTGCCAAACAAGCTCGGCTAATATCCCCCTTTGCAGTATCTAGGTCTCTCACAACCATACTAGGCCCAGGATACAAAGTTAGTAAACTGGCTAGCGGGGATCTCCTGCTTGAGCTGCAAAGCAAACTCCAGTACAGCAACCTTCAGCAACTTACAACATTTGGGGATATCCCAATAACGGTCAGTGCTCACAGATCCTTGAACACAGTCCAAGGCGTGATATCAGAGAATGACTTCCTGTCACTCACCGAAGAAGAACTTCTTGAAGGTCTTTCTGAGCAAAATGTGATCGGTGTACACAGGATCAAAATCCGGAAGAACAACCAAGAAATACCAACAAAGCACATAGTTCTGACTTTCAACTCCAGCAAACTCCCTGAATCCATTGAAGTCGGTTACATCAAAGTAGACATCCGGCCCTACATTCCAAACCCTAGACGTTGTTTCAACTGCCAAAGATTCGGTCATGGCTCCCAGAGCTGCCGTGGCCGACAAACATGTGCAAAATGTGCCTCAAATGAACACAAATCTGACTAGTGTGAAGCTGCGCCACACTGCGCAAACTGTGCAGGTGAACACGCCGCGTACTCACGGTCATGTCCTTCTTGGAAGAAGGAGAAGGACATCATTACCATAAAAGTCAAGGAAAACATAACGTTTAAAGAGGCACGACAGCGATATCTTGTTAAACAGGGCACTTTTTTGTTCACAGCCAAACCGAACTATTCCAATGTGGTGGAGCATGGGGGCAGCACACCACAACAGGATTTGGTCTCCGCCGAGGGTAAGCCTCAGGCAGGGCCATTCTTGCCCCAGGCAGAAGCAGCGAAAGCTGCCCTGCCATCGCAGAAACAGGGCACACTGGCCCCAGAGCCAACAGCCCAAAAGGCTTCTCCCCCAGAAGGGAAGCCTGCAACCAACACTCCTAACTCTCCCCAAACGTCCAAAGCCCCTGAGGCAATGGACACAACCCCTTCCTCGTCCACGCTGCAGCGGCGGCATAACTCTCTAGAAAGAAAACGGAGAGAAAAACCTCGTATAACAGGACCAGAAAAACCTGAAACCTAAATTCAGGTACATTCCAAAAAAAAAAAAAAAAATGGCGTTCCTCATACACTGGAACTGCCGAGGTCTCATAAACAACTACAACGATATAAAAGACATTTTACATTCATTTTCTCCTGTAGCCCTTTGCCTACAGGAAACTAACTTAGGACCACACCAAAACATTTTAAAAGGACACAACGTTTTTCGCTGCGACCGAAAAGAAGCAAATAGGTTATCTGGAGGTGTCGCTATTGTAGTGCAGAATGGAGTAGCAACACGTGAAATTAGCCTCAAAACCAAGTTCGAAGCTGTTGCTGTCTCTATCATTCATTATAAAACAATAACTATATGCTCACTGTATCTCCAACCGCACCTAACTGTAACCCTTCATGATCTGGAAGAGCTTTTAGAACAACTGCCAGAACCATATCTGGTTGTTGGAGATTTTAATGCGCACTCCACTTTTTGGAGAAGCGATCAGACAGACACTAGAGGTCGTATATTAGAGGATTTTATATTATACAATGATGTCTGCCTGCTAAATACAGGAAAGCATACATACTGCTCCCCAAGCACGGGGAAAATGAGCATTTTAGATTTATCATTTAGCTCCCCATCAATTTTTACTGATTTTAAATGGGACGTCTTTGACAATCCTCTAGGAAGTGATCATTTGCCTGTCATTATCAGCCTAACACCCTCACCCTCCATCACTCTAAACAAACCCAAGCGGTGGAAGCTGCACCTTGCGAACTGGGCTCTATTCCAGTCTGAAGCCAGCCTGGAAAAGGTCTTTTCCGAAAAACTCAGTGTTGACGAGATAAATGAAAAATTTACGGCCTGCATCATTGACGCAGCACTTGTAGCTATACCACAGTCTTCAGGAGTGGTACTGAAAAATCGCAAAGTCTGGTATTCTCAGGAGTGCAGAGATGCAAAGAAGAAACAAAACAAAGCTTGGGGAACCTTTCGCAGGTACCCTACAAACGAAAACCTCGTAAAATTCAAACAGGCGAAAGCTAGGGCACGGTACATCCGCCGAAACGCTGAGAAGGCTTCTTGGCAAAAATACATATCATCAATAAATAGCTCAATCACATCAAAAAAAATGTGGGAGCTTGTTCACAAACTGGATGGCAACTTCTCCCCGTACACAGTCCCCTTTCTAACATCTCCTGGCACCCAAACAAACTTACAGGAACAGGCAGATATTCTAGACGATCATTTTTCTGCAATTTCAAGCTCACTACACTACCCAAAATCTTTTATAACATACAAAAACAAGGCCGAAAAACAAAAACTGCCAACAAGTGGAAGTACTAATGAAACATATAACAAGTTAATAACACTACAAGAAATAAACACTGTTCTATCTGCCGGCAAGAAGACTGCACCTGGCCCAGATCAAATTCACTATCAGATGCTAGCACATCTTTCTACACCTGCATTAGAAGCACTTCTGAAATTTTTCAACAAAGTATGGGTATCCGGGAGTATTCCTGAGGCCTGGAAAAAAGCTATTATTGTGCCTTTCCTGAAACCAGGAAAGCCACCAACGGCCCCCAGCAGTTATAGACCCATAGCTCTCACAAGTTGCCTAGCAAAGTCTTTTGAAAGTGTTCTTAATACCAGATTAGCCTTTGTCCTTCATTCCCAAGAACTTCTAGACATACACCAATGTGGGTTCAAAACAGCATGTTCTACCACGGACCATCTAGTCCGCCTTGAAAACACTGTTCGTGAAGCATTTATTCACAAACAGCACTGCCTTGCCGTCTTCTTTGATATGGAAAAGGCGTATGATACTACATGGAGGTTTGGCATCCTCCGTGACCTAGCATATTTAGGCATACGTGGTAGGATGTTAAACTGTCTAAAGGACTTCTTGTCAAATCGCTCATTCCGTGTGCGTTTGGGCTCAACTTTTTCAAAGAACTTTGTACAGGAGAATGGCGTACCACAGGGATGCGTCTTAAGCACAACTCTCTTTATAGTAAAAATGAATTCCATAAGCACAGTTATCCCGAAATCCGTAATGTATTCAGCTTATGTTGACGATCTACAGATTGCATACACATCCTCTAACGTATCTACATGTGAGAGACAGGTGCAGTTGACCATAAATAAACTAGCAGCATGGGCAGACACAAACGGATTTCAGTTTTCTCCTCAAAAAACAGTGGCTCTCCTATTCTCTCTCAAACGAGGCTTACAAACAGATCCTACACTACACCTGAACAAAACGAAATTACCGGTGAAAAACGAACACAAATTTCTAGGCGTAACTTTTGACAAAAAACTCACCTTTCTTCCTCATATAAATGTCCTGAAGAAAAAGGCTTCCAAATCTCTAAACATACTAAAAGTTCTTTCCCGTAAACACTGGGGCGCTGACAGGACATGCCTTAAACACATTTACAGATCTGTCGTACGCTCCACCTTAGACTATGGCTGCATAGTGTATGGGTCAGCTAGACCATCATATTTAAAAAAACTAGACCCGGTACATAACACAGGACTTCGACTCTCATGTGGAGCATACCGAACTTCTCCTATATCCAGTCTGCTTGTGGAAACAAATGAACCTCCTCTTGAAATCAGAAGAACTTCACTTACATGTGCCTATATATTTAAAATCAGATCTCTGCCAAAGCATATCTGCTATTCTCTAGTAACTAAATGCCCTTCTAGAACACTATTCACCAACAAACCCAATGCAGTGAGACCACTGCTCCTAAGATTTGAGCAAATGTGTCAAGAGGTTGAGCTACCGGATTGTTTACCTAGCATTGCCAAAAGACCTAACCCTCTGCCTCCTTGGTACCTGGTCCCTGAAGTTTGCGACCTCTCTCTTACACAGTTCTAAAAAACAATAACCCCACAAGAGCACTTCATACAAGAATTCCTTCAGCTGAAAGAAAAATACAGTAACTTCACAGACTTTTACACGGATGGCTCGAAAACAGATCATTATGTCGGAAGCGCAGTTGTTCAAGGCGAATGGGAGGAAATAATGAGACTTCCACAGTGCGCGTCCATCTTTACTGCTGAATGCTATGCTGTCTCTGTTGCCATAGAGAAAATAATGAAAGAAAACCTCAGGAGAAGTATTATTTACACAGATTCCCTAAGTGTAGTCACAGCCCTTCACACAAGAAATGCAGTTATACCAATACTTGGAAACATCATACACAGCATAGCAACACTTACAGATGAAGGACGAAGCATAAAAATTTGCTGGGTACCCAGTCATGTAGGAATCCGAGGTAATGAAAAAGCAGATATGTGCGCTGCCAAAGCTCGAGACAAGAAAATAAAACAAGTGCAGATACCATCTCAAGACTGCATGAAATTGGTACAGAGTAGACTGATACAAAAATGGCAGTCCACTTGGAACACTGAAACAAATAACAAGCTACACCTCATAAAGCCTGTAATAGAAGAGTGGAAATCGAGCACCCATCTTGAACGTTCCAAAGAAGTGGCTCTATGCCGTCTTCGCATAGGACACACACATTTAACACATAGTTTCATTTTAACTAAACAGGATAAGCCCCTGTGTGATTCATGCGGACACGAGCTAACTGTCATCCACATTTTAATCTCATGCAGACAACTTGAACAACTGAGGAAAAAACATTTTACACAGTTTTACAAACAACACATTCCTCTTCATCCAGCTTTGCTTTTAGGTGAAAATGCGCTTGTTGATTTGCCCTGTGTTTTCAGGTTTTTAATAGAAGCAAACGTCCTAAACAGAATGTAAGATTAAATTACATAAATACAACACTCTTAACCATGAAATTGGCGCATGATAGCCTAAGTTGCTTATGCGCCACTAAACCCAACACAACACAACACAACACAACACATTACGCGGGGAATTTAAAAAATGGAATTTTGACCTCAAAATTCAGGGGTGCGATCATTATGCGAGTAAATATGGTAGTACATCAACTAATTGGCAGAGCATCACAGCTTGCACAAAATTCCCAATATCATGCAAAGTCGTTATGAGCACTTCTTCTACACCTAATATAAAATTACAGCGTCATTGATTGCCTGACACGACCAATAGAAAATGTTGGTTTAAGTGTAACATAACATATGCAGCAAGTGCCTATATGTGTACAATGTTGTAGAAAAGTTCAGGCATCACGTGATTTGACATTACTGCATGCCATCGGTTTCGGGCGGTGCAACAGCTGTTTTCAAGATCCATACAGTAGCAGCCGCAACATGCTTACCTGAGTACTTTTGTCACGTGCACTTTTTAACACTAAAATATAGCAATCGTGGCAAATCGCATGGTCTGTGCAATTCAGCATACAACGAACGAAAAATGTGCTGGCTAAGCCTAACTTGCAGACAAAGCATAACTTGCAATATTTAAGAACAATGCACAAGTTATGATTTCATCGTAGGGAATGTATCATGGGCATTAATTTAATCAGTAATAGAAGTAAAAGATTGCGAAATTTTTTACACTTTTCGTTGTTCCTATGAGTAAAATGATAGCTACTAGGGCGAGGGAATGCTAGTAGCACTATTGAACGATGCTAGTGGAAATGGAACTAGGCATTTAGAAGCGAACCAAACACTCACCAGCACATTACATTCCCTTACTTGAGAGCTCCGACCCCGTTCAGGGCACATAGGAGTACTGAAGCTTGGGGAAGGCCACACCGTTCACTCGTAGCATCTGCCGTGCTTCGGCTGTAGTCCATGGGTTCATGCAGCACTGTTGGAAAAGGAATGAACATGATACAGAAGGTTGCAATGAATTGTAAGGCCACTGCACCCTGCATACATCTCTGCATATGGGTGCGTACTGAAGCGTGGTGAGCAGCAGTTATGGTCCAGAACAGGAAATCTGTCATTCGTAAAATTGCTACAAAAGCTACTGTTACAACATACAGGTCAGGAAATGCTGGCTAACTGAACCTACCTGAAAATGCATTTCTACAATGAGTGAAATAACAGCCACTAAACTAAATGTTCCTCAAAAGCACTGAACAGCTCTAGATGAGGCAATCACCGACACATTTCCCTTCAGAGCTCGCACCGCTTTTAGGACAGGTGGGCTACTGCTTAGGGGAAGGCTACACCGTCCACTCGTCGCATCTGCCGTGCTTCAGCTGTAGTCCATGGGTTCATGCAACGCTGCTGGAAAAGGAATGAACATGATGCGGAAGGTTGCACTGAACTCTAAGGCCGCTGCATCGCACACACATCTCTGCATGTGGGCGCGTACTGAAGCTTGGAGCTGGAGCTTGAAAAACTTGTAAACACGGGCATCGAAATGATGCAGCCCCGCACAATCGCCAATAGCTCTACGTCATCTACGAAGCTGTGCATGTGCGCCCATAGGAGAGTCGTAGGAGGCAAAGTCACAACGGTCAAACGCACGTGCGTCGAGGGGGCAGATGCACTGCCACATGCCTGTATGGTGGCGGCGAGCATAGCGTGCGATTATTACCCTCGCTGAATCATAGTGCTTGACTAGCTGGACAGAGCTCTCATTTCCGTGGCTGCCAAACATGTGAATGGGTCCATTGGAAAACAACTTGAGATCCGCGTAGCTCCAACTCATCAAGCTTCGCGACATTGACGAGTGGTAGATTGCAGTCTCTCGTGGTGGAGGAGAGACTACTATGGTGAGCGGGAGTCAGACGACTGCAGCATTGATGGGATGCGGCATTTCAAGGACGAGGTCGAGTGTAAGATCGAGAGCGGTGAGCTCTGCGACGGTTGAGAAGTGTCGTGACGCTGGGACTAAGTCGACCCGGCCTTCACTTAGTAGCGTGCAGAGACTCCGGGTTGAAGGATTGAATCTTCGAAGTTGGTAAAATATATACAAGCAGGT
>JAJIZL010037484.1:18577-32076 GCA_023969395.1 Amblyomma maculatum
AGGGCCAGCAGTGCAGCGAATAGCGCATTGGCAGTGATCGTAAACACTGGCATGATGATTGCAAATGGGTTCGTGACCTGCGAAGGAGCGTTGCCACCGAGCCCGCAGAGTAGCGCAGAAAGTGGTTCTACTTTTGTGTCCACTGCTAATGTCTCTGGTGATGGGGCTTTCCAATCGTCACCCGGGAAACAATATTCTGGCAAGAGTGCTGTCGAACTTGATGTAGCGCGGGTGGCGACTGTTCCGGGTCGATGCCAGGACTGGGTGGCGTATTCACCGCAGCTCAAGGCCGCAGGCGGGACAGCAACAGGCGAAAGGGCCAGCAGTGCAGCGAATAGCGCTTTGGTAGTGATCGTGAACATAGGCATGATTATTGCAAATGGGTTTGTGACCTGCGAAGGAGCGTTGCCACCGAGCCCGCGGAGCAGCGCACAAAGTGGTTCTACTTTTCTGTCCGCTGCTAATGTCTCTGGTGATGGGGCTTTCCAATCGTCACCCGGGAAACAATATTCTGTCAAGAGTGCTGTCGGACATGCCATAGCGCGGGTGGCGTCTCTTCCGGCTCGGTGCCAGGACAGGGCGGCGTAGTTACCACAGGTCAATGCTACAGGCGAGGCAGTAGCTAGAGAAAGGGCCACCAGTGCAGCGAACAAGGCGTTGGCAGTGATCTTGAACACCTGCGCGATGAATGCAAATGGGTTAGTTACCTCGCAGGAGCGTAACCTCCAAGCCCGTTTTGAAGGAGCAAGAGACTTTTGCTGAGGTGCGTACACGTCTGAACTGTAAGGTCGCAGCCGCGAGCGAAAGCCGCATACCTGCCTAAGCCAAGAAATCGCGTTGTAAAGGGCTACTAGAATTCTTCTCGAAAGCGAGCGATTCTGAAATTTGTTTCTGAGAAATAAAAGAAGATATTGCAAACACAGCAGGCCTTTTAGTGCGAAAGCACTGCTTAACACGGTCAAACCCAACAGCCGAGTTTCCCCTTCAGGTGGCCAGGTGAGGAAACACTTAAGATATCGATGTTCTTGATAAATTGAAGAATCAGACTCGCATTAATCACTGTACTTGATGGCGCGACAGAAAGAATAACTATTTAAATACACATGAATAAAACAAAAAGACACAAGCAAGGAGAAAACTCTTTACATGACTGACCCGTTGGTCGGACGAAATCAGCCCTAGTTTAACCCAAAGCGCTTACGTTTCACCCATCTGTCTCCGCCCTTGGCGGGGACAGCAACCAATAAGCAGTACGGCAACTTTTATCGCCACTTAAAGACTGGGGAAATGATATTAACTGATCAAACACTTGAAAAAAAAAAAAGAGGTCCCAAGCAGATATACGAACAGCACAGACGTCACTGCGTTCCGAACCTCTACTTTTCCTTGTTTTCTTTTCCGCACACGTGCATGCGGGACCAGCGTATGCCGCGGGAACAATCGCTAAATGTTGTTTATAAAAAAGTAGGCTGGTCGTAGAGGAATCAAACGCTACGTGGAAACTCCAACATGACCAAGCGCTTCTTCTGAGCACCTGCAGCTCAACGACCCATTGCGTCTCATTGCGCACTGGTCAGCCACCGCACGCCGGCTACCCCACAAAGGCTGTATGCACATGAGCAGAGGTAAAGACGCGCACGTAGCAATACGAGAATGCATACAAAAGAAAACGTCCACTAGTCCTATATATGACATTCAACACTGAACACCACACAAAGCTGCGCGCTGGAGTGCCAGCTATGGTAGGAAGGCAAGACGAGAAGGGAACGAGCGCTCTGCAGCGCAGGTGACGCCGACAACAATAGAGCTGCCACCGCGCCTCCGTAGTGCGTCCGCGGTTACACCAAATTGGTAACCCTTCGACCGGGGACAGGTGCACATCTCAAAATACCTACCTTGGTTCATACGCTCTGTGCGGGAGATCGAATAGCGCGAAAGTTCTCCGAAATTCCCACTAAGAAACTTGTGGTTTGCCTTACCTTGAGGGTGGCCTGCCCAGAAAAAAAATTAGAGGGTCTCTTAGATGTCTTTTAAGAGCATAATGGCGAAAGCCTACCCTTCCTCTCCTATCATTTGCCTCTCATCGTCTTCCTCTTATCCGAGTTCGTTGCAGTGTTACATATCATTATAATTGATTTACAGGAAAGGAAAGGCGCAGTATCTGTCACACACTCTTCGGCAAGTGTGAGATTGGACGGTACATCATCGCTCCTGTCGCGTGGCGTTCCTTGGCGCGCGTTCAAGGGGGGGATTTTAGATGCCAGGAACATTAGACAAGTACACATCTCGCGGAATCTCGCGCAAAGTTCCAACGTCTCCTAATAGGAGGCGTTGACAGGTCTCGCCCACAAATCACGAGCACAACTCTCGCACCCTGGATTTCGTTCCATGAGCTTAGAAAAAATTTCGCCTTAAAATATTCGTCAGCATGACTTTGAACCCAGGAATTTCTCGCGGAGAGTGAGCATAGAACCTTACAGCTATAAGGACAGTCGACCACCCTGCGAGTTCCTATGTAACGCATTTGCAGTGTGCAATGTCTGTGTGCAAAGGATTGAAATACACCGCTGTCGCATTGCCCCCTTAAGGTGAGTTAACCAGTCTCAAAATTTTATTGCGCTCTACAAGTAGGATAGTATACTAGAATACCAGAAAATGTGCCGTCTCTGAAGGAGATCCGGCCGTTTCTACAATGAAAGCTCCGAGAGGACGCCCCCGGTAAAGGGCGTGCTATGAGCGCGAAGAAGACAACTGGCGGTCCTTCTGCGTCGCCGCAATTTCAGTTAAATTTGTCATCACGGTGATTCAGTTAAATTTGCCCTCCTCGTGGTTGGCGTGGTTACGATAGCGCTAATTTGATAGCTAAATTTGAAAACCGCTATAAGATCATGGCGGTTCGCCACGCCATAATGATCGCAGTTCTTATGAAGTGTGGCTCGCGGTTACGAAATAAAATTCTGAGAGCACTGAGGAATCTACCCTGCAGAAATGCGGAAGCCTGAGCGTTGCTGCTGCACACATTACATCGCGCGTCCCTTGCATAGCTTTACCTAGCATGGGCAGGAGACGAGCCGAATAGTGGCGATTTTCGTTCCGTGGCGCGCGTTCGTTACAGCTCTCCTGCAAGTGTGGGAGTGAACGGTACGCCGTCGCTCCTGTCGCGTTCAGTTCCTTGGCGCATGTTCGTTTCAGGACTTGTATAAGCGTACGATTGGACGATACGCCGTCGCTCCTGTCGTGGGAATTTGATCTCGTTATCATTATCAACGAAATACACCATCATTATAATCGCTACTATTATCATTATCACTAATTGCAGCGTCATTATTACCGCTACTATCACCCTCACGCTAAAGAACGAGAACTACGATATGCTTCTCACGATCCCAGGCATGATGTCTTTAAATATGCATAGCCATGCGCTCTTGTCCCATGCGTCCCATTTGTAGTGGTAAAGAATAGTTAGTAGAAAAGTTTTGCAATTAATTGTTTAGGCCGCGCTTATTATAGCATGTGAGATAACAAAGAATTTCAGCTAATAAGTTAAAGCATCAAAACTGATCAAACAGTGAGAAATATTATGTGTAATGATTTGGTTGGTGGGGTTTAACGTTCCAAATCGACTCAGGCTATGAGAGACGCCGTAGCGGAGGACTCCGGAAATTTCGACCGCCTAAGGTTTTTTAACGCTCACATACATCGCACAGCACACAGGCGCTTTGCGAAAAGTGACCACCGATATCGGGCAGGATTCGATCCCGTTTCCTTGGGAGCAGTGGTCGAGCGCAGTAACCCCTGCACCATCCCGGCGTTGCATGAGATTAAATGCTTACGATATATTTGCAAGATTGTTTTGTAGTTGCGAGTTGAACAAGTTGACATTTCAAAAGAGCAGTTTCATATTTATCAATTTTTGAACATCAAACTAATGCGATTGCGATGAGACATTTGCCGTTTTCTTTAATTAGCTCAACGTTCCACTGTAACATGTAACGATTTTGCAACCTGCTGAATTATTTTGTTAATTTTTCATATTCGGTGTACTTGTCCTTTGGCTCGAGTGGGTGCTTGTGTGCCCGCATTGAATTGAAAACATCAGAGCTTTAGCTCTGTTTCAGGAGGTGTGCAATGTATTAAAATACTTTTCTAATACTTTTCGTCAAGAAGAAGTGGGATGACGTAGTATAATATTTATTGACAATAAATGGCCTGACCATCGATATTGAGCAAAACTGTCGATCTTCTCTTCGGATGTACTGCGAACAAACTTTACGTCGATGGTTTTCCATTGAAGCGCCAAACAATTAAAAACAGCGCTTCTTTCCATGAGCGGCCACCGCTTCAAAACGCATAAAAAATGAGTCTTATCTTTCTAGTCCCCCAGAGGCATATTATTTTATATTCGGGGGGACTAGGGGGAAAGGGGGGGGCTCACCTTAATATATGTCTCTCCGCCAGTCTCTTCAATTCACGCTCCACCACGACGCGCCACCAAAATAACTCTACTCAAAATGAACAATGGCAGCAAATGAGTTGCACAGGAATATCAAACATGATCAGATTTAGACCGTATGAAGCTGCGCCTCTCTATGTGGTATTTTCTGTTCGTGCTGAAAGCTTCCTTCCCCATTGCCTCTGAGAGAGAGAAAGATATATATATATATATATATATATATATATATATTGTGTGTGTGTTTGGAGAGCGTGGCGGAGCCCGGCAGCATCTATATTCGACTGCATCCAAGAAAAATATCTTCAGTCTCTTCTTCACACACGACGAATAGGATCAGCTGTAATCACAGCAAACTTCCGGGGGCAGAATAGGGGTAAGGTGGCACAACAGCAAGATTTCTATTCCGATTTTATTGTTATTATTTCATGAGTGCATCACATTCAAAACACAAGAATACCCTAATGCTTATTTTGAAGTTAAACTAATTTTCGCGATGAAACGGTATCGCCGAGGAGAGAAGTGGACTAAAATGGAAAAGTGAATTGTAATGAGAAGCCCTCTTTTGTCGTCTAACTAAAATACATGCAAAGTAGTTGTTCTATACGTTTTACAACACACTGCAATTAGCAAAAATATTTACTTATACCGCTTTACAGATATTCATGGAACCGATCATGAGTTTGAAACTACAGAATAATGAACTACGACGGACCTGTATACAGATTTATTCTTTGCACAAAACGTAACAGAGGGGCACCGACTGCCCAGTGGCGAAGTGTGCTGTAGCAGTGATACGTTATTTTCAAAGCTCTCAATTAAGCCACGCGCCCTGGACAAGGTGATCGGTGTATTTCTGATTGAAGAAATATTAAAGTTAGCATGCGATAAATGGTGCGCTCTAGGATTATCGTTATTACCAGTGAACTGTCTCACAACTCCGAACAAAGTATGGGGACACTTAAGCTCTGCCTTTAAGAGGATGACGCGACAGCATAGGCCACCACCCGGCATATAAAGGTCCAAGAGAGAGAGAGAGAGACTCTTTAATGGAAAAACAGAGAATTTTGCCGGCGTTTAGATTTCGCTGGCATGCTACTCCGTGTAGGAAGGGGAATTCAGGAGGGAAAGATTGAAAAAGAATGGTGAGGGAAATAATAGAATCGAAGGGGGAGATAAAACACGGCCATTAAATACGTGTTAAGGAGCTTCGTGGAGTAATGATATACAATCAAATAATGAAATGCATGATCTGAGAAGTGTGTTTGTAAAATGCCTGAGAGAAACATGCGAGGTGAATTTAGAGTTTGTCAAGGAGTCCAATGTCTTTCAAATATGCAAATAAAAAGTTCATCGCGAGTCTCTGTTGCCTAGGGCAGGCTAAGGGACCTAAAACACTGTTCATTGTTAAAGGCACTGGGGAGAGCGTCTCCATGCTATGTTCATAGTTTGTACGCTCGTCAGCGTACGCAGTGCACTCAAGTAGGATATGTTCCACGGTTTAACCGCTTTAACCAAGCCGTAGGAGCGTGCCTGCATGGCCTTAGGTGTAGCGTGTCTGACGCGGCATCCAAGGGCACAGAAAGATTAACTTCATTCTCATTCGTTCATGAATTTATCATCTACTCTTGCCATACAAAATATCAAAACACTGACTGAATCTATAGCCAGAGGCTAGTGTGGGATTCAGAAACAAAATGCATGATGGCAATGACACAGCACTTGTGCAAAATGAAAAGCACAAAATCGCGGCGAAAGACCAAAATACAGCACAAAATGAGAAGTAAATGGAATAATGTGCATTTTACAGCAGAAAGAAATAAACATCTGTCATGAACAACACGGTAAAACAAACATATACCGAAAACGACTGTCACATAGGTCAAATAAGGCTCATAAAGTATGTTCTTAATGCTTTATTTGTTTCGTGGAAGTGTTGTATTTCTGGAGGTAAAGTATCCTCCTGAAAACTTCATCAATCTTTCGCTGTAGATGTTATTATTCGGTGGAAGATTGAAGTTACTATGTGTGAGGTTTCTTGTGAGTCGAGAAGAAGACGTGAAACAAGGAGGCATTGAAAGGGGGATTATATTTTACTGTGTTGTTTACACACACTGCTATCTTTAAATTCCGCAAAACGTCAAAAGTAAGGATATTTAATAACTGAAAAAGTGGTTTACGTGGCTCGGTATACTTGATTTGTGTTATGATTCGGATAGCCTGTTTTTTTGTAATCGCCGGATAGGATCTAGGTAAGGGTTGTATATCGAACCACATGATTCTACACACTATGTTAAATGAGTGTTAATAAGGGCAAAATAAAGGGTACGGAGTGTATGTGCGTTAAAACAATCGCGGGCCTGTAATAAGGCATAAAAGCCAGAAGCCAACTCCGAAAAGACGGCGCTAATCTGATTTTTCGAATGGAGATGTTCATCTAGGATGACACCAAGATACTCAGATAAGTGTGTTCGTTCAAGTAGGTGGTCGTTAACTAAAATTTTAATTTGGTTGCTGTCAATTACATTTGCTCGTGAGCTATATACTATATATTTGGTTTTGCTTGAATTAATCGTTAGCTTGTTGATAAGAAACCAGTCTGAACGTTTTTTTCAGCTCAGCGTTTGATTTTGCTTCTAAATCCTCATGGTTGTGAGATGTAACTATGATCGCAGTGTCATCTGCTTACATTACTATATCAGAGCAACTTAGGACCTTCGGCAAGTCATTCAAGTATAACGAAAATAGCAAGGGCCCTAAAACGGATCCTTGAGGAACCCCGGTCCGTAAATATTGAAGAGATGATATTGTCACGTCCTGACTTACTGGGACACGACGGCAGTAGAGACCTCGCTCGGGTCAACAGGGCAACGGCACAGTGCAACACGACAGCAGCGGAACCAGCACGCTTGCGAGTCACAGCAGCAGCGTCGTCTTTGTCGAAGTGATCGCGTTTCTTCTACTTCGGGCGCTACAATATAATGCTATTGATAACTACAGCTTGTTGGCGGTTTTCGATGTAACTGGAAAGCAAGTTGTTGACTTCACCGCGGAATTCATAATGGTTCAACTTGTTGCGCATAAGAGCGTGATTGGCGGTATCAAACGCTTTCTTTAAATCAACAAATACGACGGCGGCCAGTTTGTTTTCATGTAATGCTGTATTAATTAATTTAGTCACACTTAGGACTGCAGATGCCGTTGAATGGTGTTTTTGAAATCCATGTTGCTGTTGACAGAGTAAGTTATATTGTTCTAAGAATTTGAAGATATTGTTGGATAGAATCTTTTCGTAAATATTATTAACAACACTTAAGACCGAAATGGGTCTGTAGCTTGACGGGTTGGATCGGTCTCCATTTTTGTATACCGGGACACCTTCGGCAATCTTTAATGCGGAGAGGTACTTAGCACATTTTAATGAATTATTAAAAAGTTAGCATAAGATGGGTACCAAGATTTCAGTGTTTTCCTTAAGTATGCGTGGGTAAATGCCGTCAAGTCCGGCAGATTTATTGCCTGGTAAGCTGAAAAAAATGGATGTAATTTCATCGGGTTCGATTTCAAACATCTCAAAAGTGTTGAGAACTAGACTGGATGCAGCGTTTCGTTGTTGTGATTTAAGATGTTGAGCAGCCAATGACAGGCCGATATTGTGAGAAAGGAATTAAATATTTCTGCAGTATTGCGATCTATTCTCTCCGGGAGAACACGGCGCAAACTGGCTTTGCAAGCGCCTTCATTTGTTATTTTCCAGAACTTATGTGAATTGCCGGAAGCCCGTTACACGAGACACGAGTAATATGCTTTTTTTCATGTCCTCATCATTAAAACGGATCTATTGCGCAAGCTCTTATATTGGCTTAGATAGTAAACATTATTTTTGCGTTGTTTACACTTGCGGTACCATGAATCCTTTTCTTTCAAAATAACGAGGATTGGCTCAGTCATCCAAGGGCATAGTGGCGCTTCGTAAGAGCGAACACTAATATTTCTGCTGGAATCAGTAACCATGCATTTGCGAAAGCGTGTCTATTAGGTTACTAAACCCTGTATCGATGTCGTCATGGTATATTACACTGGGGTCGATGGCCTATAGATTTTCATGCAGTAGGGCATAATCCATTTTAGACACAAACTTCTTGCTCTCACGCTCTAGTTTATATCAGTGTCAAGAGCAACAAAAGGTGCCAGGTGATCGGAGATGGGTTGTTGTGACGCTGGGACTAAGTCGACCCGGCCTTCACTTGGTAGCGTGCAGAGACTCCGGGTTGATGAAGGATTGAATCTTCGGAGTTGGTAAAATATATACAAAGCAGGTTTAATGGCACTTTGAGAAAACTTATTTACATTAAAAAAGGGTATATCAGCAAAATGGCAAGCGTTAAGAGTTCATAGCGAGAAGCGTCTGGATGAGCCGTTTACCCAGGGCTCAGAACGTCATTTCGTGCTCTGCATGCGTCCTTAAATCCCCTATGTCTAGCCCCTCTCTGAAGATGCTGACCAATCAGTTTCAGGGCACACCCCTCAGATATCGGCAACCAATCGAACACATCACTGCACTGATGGTCTGATGCACTGACTGGTCCAGTATTGTTTCGTCGGGCGTGGTCACTTGTCGGGTAGAGCTTGGGAACGGCGAGGAGGTAAATTTCGATTCATCTGCAAAGATCCGCTATGTTGGTTCCGGCAAGTGGATTTCCTTCTCAGATGGCCGAGGACGAGGATGGCCGTAATCCTCATGCTCCCTTCTCCTGTACGTCAGCGGACGTGTCACTCCGATCGTCTCCTTTGGACAATAGGCATTGATGGGAAGGGTGAACAGTTGAACAAAAGCACATCCGGCTATTTCTCACAGGGCCACGTTTCTTTGTATTTTTCTTGACGTTCCCTTGACAGGGCCAACTTGGCAGTTGTAGGGTCACGGCTAAGCAAAGCATGCTCACACAAAAAGATTCATGTGAACACGCTCACTTAGAGCCCTTGCACAAACAGCACATATCAATACCATGCCCACAGGCACACAATAGTGCGCGCAAGCGCGGATCATGCACGGTCACAACAGGGTTCGCTGTATACCCCAGCGCGTATCCCTGTCGGTATATTTGTTAATGCATTATCAATAATAGATGAAGAGGAGGTAGTTACACGCCTGGGTGTATTAATCATGTTTCGGAAATTTTACGATGCTAACAGGTTCACGTACTCTTTGTGGCATTGAGTACTTGTATCAATGTTGAAGCCGGCAACCATAATTATGCGTTCTGAGTGTAAGCGTTTCGAAAATTCCTTCAAGTTTATCAATAAAGGACGAGAGGCGTGAATTTGGTGGACGCTAATAACTCCAACTTTGAATGAATCGGGCAGTTTTATGGACAGTGTTTCTATGTCTGCATGACTGAGGGTGACTGGGGCCGAAAATGAGAAATGTTGACCATTTTGGAGAAAAAAGGCAACACCACCACCACGGTTTTTGTATTCTCTCGGATGAGATAGCATAACATAGTCGGGAAGCATAACTTTCTCATCTTTTTGCAGCCAGGTATCTGTAAGGGCTACATTACCAAACGATTGGGAATATCTCGTCAAAGAAGCCACTAGAAGGTTCAGGCGCTTCCTCACACTGCGGATATTAGGGTAAAATATGACGTATTTTTGTCGCTCCTTAACAGGTCAACTTCTTATATGGCCAAAGACATTGCAAGAGCAAACAGGTACTAAAAACATCAGAGCATTGGTAATCAAGCAATTTTTTCCAGGTCATCTTCACAAGTTATGTGCATTAAGTTCGAGCTTTGAGTTTTCCTCATGACGATTTTTCCTTCAGACACACATGCGAACCTCCATCCACTGTCACTCTTTAATACAATAGCTTTGCCAAGCAAAACTTTTTTTTTCGGGCACAAATCTTCGTTGACAAAAACGAGATCGTTCTCTGGGAAGCCAAGCACGGAAGTATTTACCTGTTCTTTTTCGCAGCTTGCAAGATTCTGTCACGAGGGGACCTTGACTTAAATTTCACAATTACATTGGAAGATACCTTGGATTGGTTGGAACACGGTGTATTAACGGGAATTTTCTCAAGAGAGAGCTCAACCTAGAGGTAGGAAGTTATCTGTGCCAACATGCTATCGAGGTTATCGTTATCAGTTTCAGGGATACCTTTCAATTCGATGTTATTCCTTCTGCTGTATTGCTTCAGTTCAACCAGTTGTGTTTTTAGCTCCTTCGCTACTTTCGTCAGCTTCTTGTTTTCTTGCTGAATTTCCAGAATATTGTTCTTTATTTCTGTGAGTTCTAGCCTCATCGTTTTAACTCCTGTTCTGAAGCCCTCAAATGCAGTGTTCGTGAAACCCATTGATTCCTTCACTGCTGCTATTCCAATCTGTACAGCATCGCTAGATGAGTTCAACTTGTTTGCTGTAAACTTCATTTCAGTCATGGCCTCCATAAATTTAAAAGTTATTTCCACTAGGACCTGAGTAAATTCTTTAATGATTTTGGCAGCCTCGTCTGTGAGTTTCTTGGCAAAGTTGTCAAGTTGTGTGGCCCCATCGTCCTCCATTTTTAACAAGTTTTCCGCAAACGCGTCACAGATAACAAGAGGCACCAGAGCAGTGCAGCAAGCGTAAAAGGCAATGAAACAAACTTTCACACGAATGTGTATGTGCCCACCTGCATGAGTACAGCAATACGGTTAGCGGTCGCACAGATGGCTACCAGCACCGCTCTGATGTGTCCGTGGTTGTCGCTGTCTCCTTTTATCAGGTTGCTGGAGGAGCGTCGTGAGCCTTCCGCGCAGGCGATAATTTCCTGGTTAATTATTTGCTCAGATCACTGTGCGGTCACGTTCCGGAATGCAACGCAGGTGCTGCGTTGGGCAAGATGGTCCTGCGCCGATCGATGGAACCGTGTCAAAATGCCTGCATGAGTACAACAATACGGTTAACAGTCGCACAGACGGCTGCCAGAACCGGTCTAGTCAATTCTTATCCCCCTTCTCGCCTCAAATGAGTAATCTGAGTTAGCCCTCCTTCCAACATTTTGATATCATGTAGTCTCGTTAAGTCGTACACCCCATCGAAGAATCAGTGTTTGGCTATGCCAGCTGCCACCCACTACCTGCCAGCGCCATGCCCATGATTTTTCGCTCACAACACCGGCCCCGACGCTGCATTTTCGGAGTAACGGGACCTTTAACGCTGTCGCACTGAATTGGCATTTTCCTTTTTGACATATATATCATGAATATGCTTCACATATATGTGCTACCTGCAGCGGAGCGCCAAATACGGGTCGCGCTTCTTTCCGCGAGTGGTGACCGCTGTTGCGCGCTGCCAAGGACACGCAGTATTCTATGTCACGTCATTTCTCCTCCTTTCTCTTCGGTTCACATTACACCATGGCACGACCGCAAAAAGACGGGATACTGAAGAAAACAACGCACCAAGCGAAGCGAAGAGTCTTCCTTAAATGTCAGGAGCACCTCAGGGACAAAATGTACAACCACCAGCAGCTCCCGCTTCAGCGTCGTCGTCGTTCGACACAGCGCCCCAAACATCCTCTTCGTCTTCCGACCTCACCGTACCCCCCCCCCCCCCCCACCTTTGTGTGGGGCAAGCACGGTCCCGGTGCTTGCTAAACCGATGAGGGAGTATGGGTTTTAGACGAGCGACGTGAACAGTCTGTGTAGATGGTGCAGTGGAGCCTGGCGTGACAGGGGCGTGATCTTGTCTGTCACGTCACTATGTTGCTCCAAGACGCGGTAGGGACCTACATAACGGAGCATTGTTTCTCGCACAGGCCCACACGACGGGCTGGGAGCCAAAGGAGGATGAGGGAGTCAGGCGGATAGCGTACATCTCGAGGGTGATTATCGCAGCGATATTTTTAGACCGTCTGGGAAGCACTGAGGAGATCCAGAGCAATGTTTCAGGTGGCGTCGGCGCGTGCGATGCCATCGGAAGCATAACTGCTGGGATGGTCTTCAGCAGGCAGCAAACTGTCGAAAGGGAGCAGAGGGTCCCGGCCAAAGAGGAGATAAAAGGATAAATAGCCGGTTGTATCTTGAAGGGACCAATTATATGCAAACGTGACGAATAGGAAATTGACATCCTAGTCACGATGATGATCAGAAACGTACATGGAAAGCATGTCCGTAAGCGTCCGGTCAATGCGCTCAGTAAGGCCATTCGTTTGGGGATGATAGGCCGTTGCGAATTTGTGACGGGTAGAGCATGACCGGAGCAAGTCGTCAACAATTTTAGAAATGAAACTGAGCCTCGATCCGTAAGCAGTTGACGAGGAGCACCATGAAGCAGGATGACGTGACGTCGTAGAGAAGGAAATTAGCGACGTCAGAGGCACAGCTGGTCGGGATAGCTTGCGTGATAGCGCTCCGCGTTGTGTAATCAGTAGCGACCGCAATCAATCTGTTCCCAGAAGTCGATGTCGCAAAAAGGCCCAAGGAGGTCAAGACCAACGCGGGAAAATGGATCAAGAGAAACTTCGATTGGTGGAAGGTGACCACTAGGCTGCAGCTGCGGCTTCTTACGACGCTGGCACAGGTCATAAGCGGCAAAGTAGAGGCGAACAGAACAATAAAGACCAGGCCAGAAAAATAAGTGGCATACGCTATGATATATCCGTGACACTCCGAGGTGCTCTGCTGTAGGGGCGTCAGGAAGTTGGGCTAAAACGGTAGAGCGGAGATAGTAAGGACAACGAGCAAAAGCTCGGCACCATCTTCTTGTCCTTGTCCCATTCGCGCCGTTATTCTGTTTCAAACTTGGCTACAAACTAACCACCTAGCCCAGGACAAAGTACTCCTAGATGTATTTCAGAAGCAGACGCTGCTTGTGGTTACCCGCGCCGCTAGCGAATGGACGGACGGACGGACGGACGGACGGACGGACGGACGGACGGATGGATGGATGGATGGATGAATGGATGGATGGATGGATGGATGGATGGATGGATGGATGGATGGATGGATGGATGGATGGATGGATGGATGGATGGATGGATGGGCGGATGGATGGATGGATGG
>JAJIZL010037485.1:8080-20140 GCA_023969395.1 Amblyomma maculatum
TCCGGCAACCTCACCCCCATCGGCTGCGCCTTCTAGTTTCCCGAAGGAGAAGAACGGCGCCGAGGAGACGGTGATTGTCGCTGTTTTTGGGTTGGCGGCGTCAAGCTGTGGTTCGAAGCAGACGATAGGCTTCGCGTCTTTAATCCGGGCTGTATGTACCCAGAGCCGGTGTCGGATAAAATTCTGTGTAGAAATGATCAGAAACATTGGGCAGCGGGCGATGATCTTGTGGTAGCAGGCCCCGCCGAAAGCAATACCGGAAGATGTGTCCGGTCATACCAAAGCTATAACACACAGGCTGCTGGCGCCACCGATCCGAGTAAATGCTGGTGGAAACTCGTTCTGGTTCGCGCTCCTGGTTGCTTTTAAAACACCGGTTATTCGAATACAAAGACCACAAATTGTCAGTCAGTCATGAGTGGCATTTCGAGTTGTGAAGCTGTCTGTCATTTTTTTATGATAAACAAAACAAGTAGATATTGAAATTATTTACCTTACTTATAAATTAATGACTTAATGGCCAAATGTTGTGGTTTCAAAAGTTATGGGACATGTTTAGAAAACAACACTCAATTTCACCGGAAAGGCTAAGCAGTGACCGCGATAGCAACACATTGGAGAGCTAACTCGCCGTGAAAACACACGCGTGAGCTAGATAGATGCAGCAGCAGCAGCTACCTTCGGAGTCGCCTCAATGCGAATGGCCATAGCCAGAAAGCATTCAAAGGGCTGCCAGGCAAAATCAACTCGGCCAGAGAAAACGAACGCGCACCGAAATGCGCCGCTCGGTGGTCGGGGCAACACAAGAAAAACGCATGCGTGATGGCTGGCCTTGCCAGCCCCCCCGGATAGCGAGAACAAAAAAAAATTGACAAGAGGTCTCAATGTGTCCCCTGGCATAGAAGTCAAAGTAGAAAAAATAAATAAGTTACCTTTGCTGGCTTCAGTGTCTTGACATGGACGGTTTGGCGCAGGTGAAAAAAAAATATTTTCTGTGACATGACGGCAGAAGTGAATGATCACGGCGCTTCGTCTCATTCGACCTCGCCGCGTGCTGTTGAAGGGAGGCGCCGTTGGTTCGCCTGGGATGTCTCGCCGGGCCGATATTCCCGAGTCCTGACTCAGTGACGATGAGAAGAGATGGGCTTCGATGTGGAAGAGAGGATGTGCTCAGGGTCCAGGGGCCTAGACTTCACCTCAGTGGGACCACGAGGATCCCAGACGAAGGAGCAGGAGCACGGAGTAGAGGCGGATAAAAGCTTTATACAACTTTTTACATATATGTACAAGTTGAAAGACGAAACAGGAGCTCTCGGTGCATATAATTTCCGCCGTTTAAATATCGTCTGTTATCCCCACTTACGTAGCTGGGGAAGCAAAGTTCAATCGGTTCAGTCCAATCAGCGGGGCACGGACTTGATATGCTGCCCACTGCCGACGGTGGTGCTTGAGCCTCGTCGCACATCTTTCGGTGGCAAGGGCTAGCTTTTCCAGTGCCGACAACGATATTGTGCACGCTGGCAGTGGAAATCCCTCACCAAGGTGAAGAAGCCGGTGAAGTCTTCTGTTGGCTGAGGTCATTTCCCCGGCGTGAAGTATCCATTGACGGCATCCACACTATGGCACTAATTGACAGGAGCAACAGTCTTCGTTATGAGTTTAGCATTCAAGAATCGATTAGGACATAAAGTGATGTTTAGCGTGAATCAAGCTGTGGTATTCCGTGGTGTTGGCGGTGAATCACTGGTGCCTTTGGGTGTGTGCTATGCGAAAGTTGTGACTGGTGGCCAAGCGTTTCGAACCGAATGCAGTGTTGCCTCGTTCCACACATGAAGTAATTTTAGGTGTAGACTTTTTGCAACAGTGTGGTGCAACGTTAGACTGCCGTAGTGGACAGATCTCTCTTAATGCTGCGTTGATGTCGGCCCTTGTAGACCCCTCGTCGCTCGATTTAGGAGCATTTTCTGTGTCTGAAGATACAGTTGTACCTGCGATGTCCGGACAATTCATTCAAGTTATTTCATCTTCGAATTTATGCGAGGATTTCGACGCCGCAGTGGAACCTACAACACTTTCCTGTGCAAAGAGTGTCTTGGTACCTCGTTGCATAGTTTCAGTCACCAGAGGCCACACCTTGCTGTGGACTGTAAACTATTCAGACGAGCCAGCCGTGTTGCCTCGTAGCATGAGGCTCGCTCATTACGAGGAAGGTGTGTCGAATTACGTGGTGTGACTAAGTAATCATGATCCTGAAGAGAAAACATCCCATTTTGCAGAGTCTCGAATCCAAGCAATGATAAACACATCTTTGGGAGCACAGGAGCGCCGAATATTGACTGACCAGCTTTCCAAGCATGTTTAGGTTTTCGACTTCGCCAGAGATCATCAGCCACCGATTCCACATTCTCGCATCCATCATTCGATTGATACTGGAATCTCTCGCCCAATTAAACTGAAGCCCTATCATGTCTCCGACCGAACGTCAGCTTATTGACGAACAAGTTCACGACATGCTTCAACGTGGCGTTATCCAGGAATCTTCAAGTCCTTGGGCAGCTCCAGTTATTCTCGTTAAAAAGAAAGACAACACACTGCATTTCAGTGTGGACTATCGTCGCCTTAACGCCGTCACCAAAAACGATGTATATCCGCTTCCACGTATTGACGATGCAATCTACTGTCTTCAATCGGCGTCATACTTCTCTTCGGTAGACTTGAGATCGGGGTACTGTCAGATACCGATGAACCCAAGCGACAAAGAAAAGACGGCATTTGTGACACCCGATGGTCTCTATGAGTTCAACGTAATGCCCTTTGGATTGTGCAATGCGCCTGCCACGTTCGAACGATTCATGGACACCATTCTGCGCGGACTCAAGTGGAAAATTTGTTGGTGCTGTTTGGACGACGTTGTGATCTTCGGCAAGACCTCTCAGGAACACAATAGCCGCCTCGCCATCGTCCTTGATTGCATTGAGAGAGCAGGCCTCGTCCTCGACTCTAAGAAGTGCCACTTTGGCGAACGCCAAACAATTGTTCTTGGTCACTTGGTCGATAAGGATGGTGTTCGGCCGGGATTGCGGCTGTAACCAGCTTTACAGCACCGAAATCAGTGAACCAGCTTCGGAGCTTTTTAGGACTGGGTTCTTATTTTCGTCGTTTCGTGCCCAGATTCGCTGACATCGCATACCCGCTCACGTGCCTTTTGCTTAAAGATGTACCGTTCAACTGGACTACTGACTGCGACTCTATCTTCCGCCACCTCAAATTCCTTCTTACATCAGGACCTATCCTACGTCACTTCTGTCCTTCTGCCCCCATCGAAGTTCACACCGACGCTAGTGACGTGGGCGCTGGCGCAGTGCTCATCCAGCGTCATGGCACCGATCAGCACATGATAGCTTACGCTAGTCGTCCGTTGAGCAAGGCGGAGCGCAACTACACCGTTACTGAACAAGAGTGCCTCGCAGTGGTTTTTGCGGTGCAACGATTTCGTTCCTACCTATATGGCAATGTTTTTACCATCGTCACTGACCACCATTCGCTCTGTTGGCTCCTAAATCTTCGTGACCCTTGCGGCCGGCTCTCTCGATGGCCATTACGGTTACAAGTTTAACTTCACTGTGGCATACAAAAGCGGCCATCAACATGCTGACGCTGACTGTCTGTCACGTTTGCCGCTTTCGTCAACTGGTAGTGATGATGACAACTTTGATGACTACCTGGCGCCTATCTAGGTGACGTTTCCTGACCCTCAACTGTTCCAGCCAGAACAACAAAAGGATCAGACTTTGGCACCGCTCTTCTCTGCCGCTCAAGGTTCAAAAGATGCGCGTTTGTGCGTTCGTGCCGGCCTGCTTTACAAGAAGAATTTCAGCCCCCGAAGTGCACGCTTTCTTCTCTTCGTGCCGGAAAACATCCGTATTCCCGTTCTTAAAATTATGTACGACGACACCACGTCGGGCCACTTGGGTGTCGCCCGGACCCTTCATCGCACACAGGAACGCTTTTACTGGCTGAAAATGCGTCAAGCCATTCAGCGCTATGTAGCTAGTTGTGTCAAGCGCCAGCCAGTACAAGCTCCCTACTTCCCGTCCACCGAGACCGCTGCACCCTATTGCGCCTCCGACCGCACCCTTTGAGCAGGAGCAGGGTGACCTGAATCTGAGCTAGTTGTAGTTGGTTCATGATAGTGTGTAACTACAGCCTAACAGTAAAAACGCACGTCTTGTGCTCTCTTTTGTGCGTTTTTACTGTTAGGCTGTAGTTACACACTATCTTTCTAGAGGAGGCGATGATTCTATCCATTCAGCCAATATAATCACATGACCAAATATGGTCACATGACCAAACTGTATAAATACCGATGCGCACGGAACCGTCTTAACAGCGTTAAAATTAATCGTCGAGGTGGGAGAACAATGTAAGTTGAACTTCCATTTTTCTACCGCTTCGATCTTCTTGATTTTACCTTGTATCAATGCAAATCCATCGCTAAATAACTCCACGAATGAAATTTCTTAAATGCAGAAGCGAATCTTATTATAAAAGTAAAATTGAATAGAGCACTGTACTATTTCGCATTTTTGCGCCATGATGGAGATGGTTTTGCTCTTCCGATTTCATCTTAAGCAATCCAACTGCATCGCCAGAGTAAGTTTACGATTGCCGTTTCCTTATTGCAGAAATGAACTTTAATAAGACGCTCAATTTCACACCTGCGGTATTTCGAGGTGGGCATCGACCTCTTGTGTCCTTTTCCGCGATCTTCGAGTGGTAACCGGTGGATAGTGGTATGTGTTGACCATCTCACTCGATATTCAGAAACAGCCGCAATACCCTCAGCCGCTGCTTACGAAGTATCCCTATTTCTTCTGCGATTTCTCGTCCTGCGCCATGGCCCTCCTCGAGTTCTGATCAGTTACCATGGGCGCCAATTTGCAGTTGAAGTTATCAAAGACCTCCTTCGTCTATGCACCTGCGATTACCGTCATACAATGCTGTATAACCCGCAATCTACGTTGGCGATGTACGTGGACTCTGATTACAAGAACTGGGATGACATCCTCCCTTTCATTACATACGCGTATAAACACTGCACAGCATGAGACGACTGGCTACAGCCCGTTTTACCTCATGTATGCTCGAGTTCCCTGCAGCTGTCTTGATACCATCCTTCCTTTCTCCCTCCACAACGAGCCTTCTATCGCCACCACTTTCATGTCGAGCCGAAGAAGCTCGCCGCGTTCCCCGCCTCCGCATCCTGGACTCAGGAACATCAGAAGGAGCGTTATGACAACCGGCGCCCCCATGTCTCTTATGTGTCCGGTGATTTAGTGTTGCTGTGGACGCCGCTGCGCAAGCGTGGTTTAGCCCAGAAGCCGCTGTTTCGCTATAGCGGCCCTTTTGTCGTTTTGGAGCGCCTGAGTGACGTGAACTATGTAATTTCACGCCGCACCAAAAGTGGCCGATGCTCACGCCGGACACAGGTGGTACATGTGGCTCGGCTAAAACGGTTCCATCCCCGGCACCTTCTTTAAACGGCTTGCCCTGGGGCTTCGTCTGCGAGGGGGGAAGTGTCACGTGCTTCGGGGCGTCAGAAACGAAGAAGAAGCTGGGGAGAAGAAGAAGAAACAGAAGACGCAGTGGTGTGTGGTGGTGTTCCTTGGGGGACTCACAGCGCTTTAGACGACAAAGAAACACGCCCGTTACGTACTGAGTACGTAACAATATTTAACGCTCGAATATCTTCGGCTTTGGACTATGTATGAGATCTGCTTACAAGCTATCCTCGATATTTATGCGCCTGCCTCCTACATAGGTTCAGTACGGATTTGTCGTATTCCAACACAAGTGAAAAACTTTGTAATCCGAGGAGAAATCAGGATCCGTGAGGGACGTGTGATCGCGATCTTGTTGCATCTCGGAAGAAAGGACACCTAGACACGGCACCGTGCAAAAATCTTGCACTAATATAGTAATCTCTTCGCCTTGTCTCAGCATTAACAAGGTGCATATATATGTATATATGTAACAGAAATTGGAGAAAAAAGAAACGAAACATTAAATTCGTGCTGAATGAAGACCACGTGCTGCTGAAAGTTCATGTCTTGGCCACAGGCGCAGAGGAGACCCTCACCAGCGCAGGCCATCTGGGCGCCCGAGACCAACAGACATCAGCAACACGAGCAGTAGCCATGCCAGACAGTTTCTATAACAGAGCGAGACGGGGATAGTATCGCACAAATTGTTCATCGACCATTCGAACGGATTCATAATTATGTATTGGCGATATACTTTTTTTCAGTGCACCATCTTCAACGTCTTTTCGTCGGTGTGCAACCGAGACATTCCGTTAATGTGCGGCCGGGTCTTCCGGCAGTACATTTGCGCAGCAAATTCAAACTTTTAAACTAAATATTTAAACGTATCCGGAGGATAAACCTGGCGACAGCTGAAAACAAGGCCAGTATAGTGGACAAGGACAGTAAAGGGTTCGTTATTTTCTTCTGAAGTTCTTCGGCTCCTCTTCAAGGTGCTCGTCGATTTGGCGGGCGCCGTGCAGTTCACACACAGTGAGAGACGAAGAATGACGCACATGAAGTAACAAGACAAAGTTGTCGACTGGACGAAAACTAAGCACAACTCCACGAGCTAGTACACTAACAGGAACATGGGCTCATAGCTCTCTTTACGACCTCTAAGCCGGGGCCTGCCCCTACCGGATTATAGCTTCGTCGACAACCAGGCGCCGAACCTTCGAGACGGGGAAGAGAAGTGGAAACAGCTTAGCGGTCCCAAAGGTATGCTTCCCCTCTCCGGTTCGCTAGAGCAGCCCATAAATTTCTCGGGGCCATGAGGCTACAAGGTCCGCGCGGTGGGATGTACACGTGAGTCAGCGTGTCTTCAAACTGAGTCGACAGACCACCGCCACCTTTCAAGGACCTTATAATATATTTTGCTCGAACTGTCTCTGAAAATGCGTTACTACTATTGGCTCGAGACCAGGGATAATGCACCCGATGTACATATTCAAACCGGTCGCCGCCATATTGCAACAAGAAGTGCATCCAGTTATATCCGTGGTGGAATGTTTCTAGCTATGCCTCTGCGGAATGGTTTTCACCGTTCAGACATTTCACCAGGTACTTTTAAAGGGGCTGAAAAACCCTGCAGGCAGACTTGCGAGATGTCCGCTGACGTTGCAACGGCACGCTTACGCCATTGAGTACCGCCGGGGCAGCACAAACAAGCTGGTCGACGCTTTATCGCGCGCACCGTGGAAAAGCTGGCGGAAGCACATCAAGGCGCAGAGCACTGTTGAAAGCGGCGTCGCCGCTATTCGTCACGCCGCGATTTGTCATCACTATGCCATAGGGCATCGGCGAGTTGACCGCACTGGTTGACACCGGCGCTCAACGAACGGCATTGCTTCAACGTCATGCACCGGGCCCGATGAGTCAATGGACCTCGTCTCCTCTGCAAGGCTTAGGGGGAAGCGCTGTTCCCGTCGGTGCAGTCGATATCTGCATCCGGACTGAGGCTGGCAACAGACCAGATCGAATTGGCCGAGATATCAAAGCTAATCAATAAGCGCAAGGTGGCCGATATAAGGAAGTATAACATGTAGAAATGTCCAACTGGTCCCCTTTCCTTATCTCTTCGGAAAAGGAAAAAAACCACTGCGGGACACTTCGAGTGTGCTGGCATGGAGCAACACATAGCGGAAAAATGCCGTCGCACTGTTGCTGCGTTGTGGACCTGGACCATGGCGAAGCTTGGCAAGGTCAGAATTACATTTAAAAGCAGTTCTCAAACAGGACAATATGAACCGAACGAGATTCGCGCACTGCAGCAGACGACAGCGTAGCTGGCGATACCCACCGCGGCCGCCTCCAGCTCCGGAGCGTCTGCTAGTGACAGCGCCAGTGGTGCATTGCCGTCTGCAATTGTGCGCGGTCAGTTTATCGTGCTGTGAGCGGTCCCGCAAATCGTCAGACTTCCATTACTTGCAAGAGAATAGTGTGTCATGCAATGTTGCGGTAAGTTGTGTTTACATTCATTTCTATGGGTTGCCCTCTCAACTCGCACCCCGATACGTTTCGCGGTGTTTAAAAAATACTTCGCCTTGGTAATGAGATTTCACACTTCCACGATCTACTCCAGGGCGTTCATGGTTGCTCTGTACCGAATAACGACATCACAGATCAACCGTGAAATTAGAAGACTGCTTTGGAATACTTCGCTTCCATGTATTCCTATGGGCGCTAAGCCTATTTTTCACCCCCAGTCGGACCACGCTGGCGATAGAAGCGACACCGCATCGTGCTTACGTCACAGATTGGCGTTGGTCTATACGTTTTAGCCTAGACTGCCGCATCTGGGAAGAAATGGTCAAAGGCCGCAAGTGACAGATGCTAGCCTCCCAATGTGCAAGGGTTCAACAATCCTTCTGGGCTAGCAGGCTCCTTTCAAGCAAGGAATGCATGTTCATGGAAGAAGTGTATATGATATTGATGAAAGCGCTAATTGTCAGGTGCCTTTTAATGTACATGCGCGGCACATGCCGTCTTCGCCAGGAGACTAATTGTTTGAATCCGTACAAGGCATTTAATGCAAAAATATGTCATGTACATAATGGGCACAGAACATGGAATGGAAAACCTGGAACCTCCGATGTGGGAAGTGTCCGAGAAGTTGTCTTGATGTACATGGTCTGCACATACACAATGCGCACGGCGGCTATAGAGTTTGATGCACGCACAGGAAGGAATTTTCACGGATATTGTGTATACAGTTAGATATTTGTATCGCGATATACGAGGGCTAGACTTGCGTGTTTGACAAGAACACTGCGCCATTTGAATCAACAGAAAAAGGCATCTTCATGCAGGAAGATACCTATATACCGATCTCCAGCCTCCGAGGTGGCTTCTGGGCCACGAGACTGAATCGTTTCAATCAACACGAAGGCATGATTCATAGAAGACATATGCTATCTACGCACAGAAGATGGCAGGACCTGATGCACGGTCCTTTGAATGCCGGATTCCATCACAGGTGCTAGTCTCTAGACGTATAGGTGGTGCGAATGCGGTCTCAGCCAAGGGACCGGATCATTGTTATGAATAAAGAAAAACTTCATGCAGAAAGACACATCGCATATATGATGTGGTCATTGATGATGGACGGAATGTCTGCACTGTCGCCAGCATGCCCTATGTAATCACGGATGCTGGTCTCAATATACAGGGGCAGGCAGGAAATTCCCTGTTGGCGACGAGGCTGCATTGTTAATCAATAAACTTGACATCTTCAGGGAAGAAGAGTAGGCAAAAGTAGATTATATCGACACGGAAGGCGGAAGGAATGGATGTTCTGTCCCATGAATGCCCGAATTATCACTGGTGCTGGTCTCCCGATGCATCGCTTGCATTAACTACGGAGAGCTTTTTCCATGGACGAATATATTATATATTTATGATGTGGCCACTGATGATGCAATTGATGCACCCTCCTTTATGTTCCTTCTGGGCTAGCAGGCTCCAGCGTTCAAAGCAAGGAATACTTACTTGTTCATTGAGGAATATATGCCATATGTCTGATATTGATAAAAGCTCAAAATGTCAGAGATGCCTTTTAACGTGCATGCGTTGCACGTGCCGTTTTCGCCAGGAGACTGTATTGTTTGAATGAGTACCAGGAATTTTATGCAAACACATGTACACAATGGGCACAGAAAATATAATGGATGTAGGGGGTGTCCGAGGTGTTGGTATTTTCCTTATGTACATGGCCTGCACATACGTACTGCGCAAGGCGGCTATATAGCGTTTGAATGCACACATGGGAAGGAATTTTCATGGAGTATATATCTTCTATATTGTGTATACTGTCAGATATTGGTCTCTCGATATACGATGGCTAGACTTGCCCGCTCGGCAAGAACACTGGCCATTTGAATAAACAAAAAGGCATCTCCATGCAGGAAGACAAATATATGATGTAGCAGAGAAGAGCAATGAATTCACTATTTGGATGCCGTAAATGTGACCGTGATGATGAACGGAGGAAGGTATAGACGAAATAGCTCGGAAAATCTTGGATGATTATATGTTGGAGATGGCCGATGACGAGGAATGCCCTATCGAAGACAGCCTTGACGACTCCATGCTCGACGTCTCCGATGATGAAAATCAGAACAACACTGAAACTTCAAAGCAGTTCCCGAAGGCCACGTTGTCAACGAGTTTCTCGGTGATGATGGTAATAACCATGTGAGCTGCCTCATGAATGAAGAGTGTAACGTCGAAGAATTCACTGAAGTTCATATTGGCGACATTTCTGGCGAGTATATTCGTCAGAGCTACTATGTAGATGCAGACGGTTATGTCATCGACTTCCATTATGATGACGACTACCATAAGAATGAAGACCAATGCAACGCTGAAGACCTGGAATGTCATAACCAGAGTCCCGCAAGAGAAAACGCGGTTCTTCAAGTCGAATATAAGTAAATCTTGTTTATTGGTGAAATATGTCAGATGCTTGCAATCTGTATGCGTTCTGTTGTACAAGACATTAAAAATATCAGACACCACAAGTGATGCAACAGCGCATAAAAATGGCCCGCGCAGAATGAATCGCCGCCATCGGCACCTCGTCATATTTTCGATTGCAGAAAGGAGATGGCGCCAACGAGGATCGCCAGAGAGAAAATGGCTTCTGCGAGTTTCGACTCGTCGATTTCTACGCAGGTGGTTACAGCTTTGCACCATGCACGGCTCAACCGAGTAAGGGGCATTGTGAAACTTCGCACGATATAAAAGTTACTGTTGGTATACACGCAAGTTGTGAGCGCAGTTTCACCGCAAACGAGCCAGCGGATGAAGCGATTTTGGAAAGCACTCACGATAAAAACGCAAAATACTGTATTGTCAAACAATTACGACCAGGCCCCCGTGTGGTTTCGACTGTCCTGAGAACTGCATGGTTCTAATGAAAGGGAACTATAGTGTTCACCTGTGCGTCACCGCGGAAACTGCCCCCCTATGTCATCTCCAAAGGAAAAAGATTCCTAATGACGCTATACCCTAGGGAGTTGCAGTTCGAGCTGAAGAAAAGTGCTGAATGGATGGAAGAAGAGCTTGCGATCGGCAGAAAACATTTTAGCGGAATAGCTCAAGCGCAGCATGCTGGCCAAACGATCGCGGCTCGTCTTGGACAGCTTCCGCAGTCACTTGGCGGATAGGGGAACACCTGCACAGTATTCGCACAGACATGTCCGTCATTCCGGCCGGCCTCACGAGACTCCTGCAACCCGTGTACGAAATCATCAATCATCCTTTCCGAAGTAATCAGAACGGCAGGCAAACCAACAAACCAAACATTTTTGTTGTGCAGATCAAAGTAACCTAGACTGACCTGCTGAATCCAATGGAGATGAGAATACGGGAGTTATCCAAGACACTACTACGTCTGTTCAAGTGAAAGGTGCAGCGGCAAGGTTTGTGCTTCTCACATGTTCTCAGGTCACTGCATTTAGTACTTAAGATGAAGACATGCCGCTTGCGTGCTCCTGATTCGCGAAGTCAAGACGATTCACTTTCAAGTATTGACTCAATGGATAAGTGAGGTTATCCGTACAAAGTGTGAAAGTGAGAGGAAGTGGGAAATAACTTTGGTGTTTACATTTATGTTTCGCTTACTGCATTCCTGTTTTCTATAAATGGTTTGGTTTGGTTTGTTGTGTTTAACGTCCCGAAGCGACTGAGGCTATGAGAGACGCCGTGGTGGAGGAGTCCGGAAATTTCGACCACCTGGGGTTCTTTAAAATGTACTGACATCGCAATGCAGACGGGTGCCTTGCTTTTCGCCTCCATCGAAAAGCAAGTCTTCCTTTTATATTTCGTGCTTCTATGTAGGTGCTTTTGAGTTGTCAGAATGCCTATGGTGCTTAAAAGCAGCTGAAACGTGTTCTGCATCACCATAGGCAGTTGGTGGCAACAGCTCCTCCTGTCGTTCAGCCAGGAACCTGGGAATGTAATGAAAAATGTTGGC
>JAJIZL010037489.1:0-14676 GCA_023969395.1 Amblyomma maculatum
AAAAAACAAAATGACTTGAAACAGCATCGCCGCAGAAGAAACTGCATAAATATTCGGAGCATCTGCCATTTTCTTGGTTTAGAGAAATTGCTTCAAGGGTCTATCAACTTGCATCTTGAATGTTCACGAGCATACTTCAGCCGACGGATTGGAAAGTCATTGTAAGGAGTTCTAGTGTGGACAAAAAAAAGCAGGAGGAAAAGGGTTAGGTGCAACAAGTGGCCCTGAATCAGCTCTGCCATTGTTCAACTCTAATCCTGCTGAAACGCTGCATGGCATAGTGAAACAACAAAACATTGGGGTGAGGTCAACGAATTGCTACCATGATTGATCTCATGATAGAAGAAGAGAGAAGGACAGGGACTGGTCATTTTGGGCATGAGCTAAAGATATACAGGAAGGAGGGACAGGCAAAGCGCTTTGTCCCATGTCTCTCGACCATCCCTGCCTCTTTTTTGTGCTTTGTCAGAATGATGAAACTCCACCAACTAGCCCAAGAAACAGCATTGCAGAGAGACATTGTGCCTTTTTGTAAGCCTACAAAAGCTAGTAAATTCAGACTAGATTGACCAAAATTGACCACAATAATCTGGGCATGCACTGGGAAAATGTTTTGTCTAACATGAAAATGGACACATTCCGATGCCTGTGCTGCTTAGCATTCGTATAGTTTTTTCTCTCAGTGTGGCGATTGAAGAAAGCATAAAGGCATACCACTTCCCCAAAGTACATCTAAAATTGCGTCATGTTGGGGGTAGAAGTGCCGTGGGGTGAAGGGAACTACTGGAATACTTAAGCCCCGACTCCAAACACACATGCGTCATGCACTGCCGCGCTAACGTCGTCGCCCGCGTCAGCCAAAGCCGGTCTGCGCATGCGCGCAGCGCCTGCGTGCATCGCGAGCTCTGATGCTGTGATCTGTCCCTGCCAGATATCTGGCGCGTGCTACACGCGTCGGAAACTAGCGAGGGGTTGGGACAGCGCGGCTGTACCCTACTCCGTTCTTCTCGTCCTGAAGTCCACTTAGCTCCCCCTGCTTCTTTTCTTCACAGAATAGTTGTCTTCACGGTTTTCAAATTTTCTCAGTCCGCGCGAGAGGGTGAGCGAGCCAGCATTTCATTTCATTTCGTTTATTCATACTGCCAGCCCTGGGCGGGCTATTACAGGAGTGGATATCAAACTTGAAACAGAAAAAGAACACATCAAACAAACACTGAGATCAACACTAAATTTCATACATAATTGTGTTTGCCACATGAACAAAACAAAAACATTGTCATAGAAATCAAGCAGAACATGAAACATTGTGCAGTTTATCTAAAAATTCGCTTAGTGATTGTGACGTGACAACGGAGTTTGGTAACATATTCCATTCCTTAATGGCTCTCGGGAAAAAACTAAATTTAAAGCAATCATTTCTGACAGGCGGCATTGGGATGTACAAACTGTGACGATGGCGTGATGTTTCCCCTGTTTTAATTTCAAAGTATTTTGTTTGATCGATTTTAAAGTAGTGGTTAGCGATCTGGAAAAGAAACTTGAGCCTGTCGCATTTGGTTCTAATGGCAAGTGTTTGCAAATCAGCAGATTTACACAAAAAAGTTGGAAAATCAGAATAACGATACCTATTAAATATAAACCTTGCTCCGAGACGCTGGATTCTTTCCAGCTTAGAACAGTTGGAAGCAGTGTACGGGTCCCAGACAACTTTTGCATATTCGAGGATAGGCCTAACTAGGCTTTTGAAAACCAGACTTTATATTTCAGGAGTTGCACTGCACATATTGCGTCTCAAGCTCCAGAGTGCCTTGGAAGCCTTAGTACATACATTATCTATGTGTGAATTCCAGCGTAAGTCAGAAGTGAGTTTTACTCCAAGGTATTTAAAATTACTTACTCTAGTTAGTAATCTACCATTAACGCTGTAACTGTAATCAAGGACAGTTTTCTTTCTTGTAATGGTCATAAAAACTGTTTTGTTTGAATTTAATACCATCTGCCACAACTTACACCCTTCATGTATTTTCTGCAAGTTTTGATTGAGTTCTGCCTGATCTTCTGGAGTATTAATTTGTTTATAAACAATGCAGTCATCTGCATACAGTCTAACTGGAACGCTCAAACCAACAGGCAAGTCGTTGATGAAGATCAAAAACAAGAGAGGGCCCAGAACGCTGCCCTGGAGAACACCGGAATCGACTGGCATGATGTTGGATTTATACTCTTGAACCTGAACATACTGTACTCAAGACGAAAGATATGACCTGAACCACTTATTTATAGTTTCATTTTTAAATATGGCACTGTTTTTTAGTAATAGCTCAGGGTGCGAAACCTTATCAAACGCCTTTGCAAAGTCCAAAATTACGATGTCTGTTTGCATGCGGGAATTAATTGACTGGGAAAGATCATGTACAGTTTCCGTGAGTTGTGTGATGGTAGAAAGCCCCTTGCGGAAGCCATGCTGGTTTACAAATAGGTGATTGTTACTCTCAAGAAAAGTTGATAAGTGAGCGTACATAATATTTTCGAGTAACTTGGAACACGTGCTAATGAGGAAAATGGGTCTATAATTTTCAACGTTAGAAGTGGGACCATTTTTATGCACAGGCACTATTTTTGCACAATTCCAGGCAACGGGAAGGCAACTACTGTCGATAGACGATTGAAAGATTTTGGTAAGAAATTTAGAATTCCACTCTGCATATCTATATAAGAATTCATTCGGGATACCGTCCGGTCCTGAGTTCTTTTTTGTGTTGATATTCAAAAGGAGTTTCAGAACTCCTTCTTCACTTATTTCTAAATCGGGTATAGGAGGGCAACCTGGAGGCTCAAAAAACGGTGATTCGCCGTCATCTTCAGTGGAAACAGATGCAAAAAAATGAATTAAAACTTTCAACCCTCTGGGGGCTCTCTTATTCATTAGAATGGTGACATTTACCGCCGCCATTTATATATCGCCAGAACTTACTGGGCGCTTCAGTAATAAATCTGGTGAGAGTCTGACTGTAAAAGGTATTTTTACTTTCTTTGATGAGTCGCTTTAACTCTTGGCTCATACGACATATGGAGGTTTTTAATTCAGGTCTTGGGTATTGTGAGCATCTTTTTCGTTTCCTTTTGAGCTGTCGTTTTTTCTGAATAATGTCTTTATTAATCCAAGGATGCTTCCTATTTGTTATTTTCGTTGTTTTAGGAATGAACATCTCAATTGCTTTCGCTGTCATGTTTGCAAAAAAAGAAATCCCACAACTTATCTGTGCCAAGTCCGTCTTGATATAAACACATGAATTTATCAAACGAGATTTCAAGGTAGTCCAGTAATCCGACATCATCAGCAGCCGCAAAATTCAAAACAGTCTTTCTGCAAGATTTGTGACATATTTCGTGAGTCATATTGAGCGACATAATCACCATTTTGTGGTCAAACAATCCTTCTTCAACATCACAACTCAGCAAAAACTCTAGTAGACCAGATGACAAAAAGACAAGGTCTAGTATCGAGGATGTTGTCATACATACTCTCGTACTCTTATCAACAATCTGAGTCAAACCATAGCAGTAGGCGAGTTCGATCAGATGTTCACTGCTAGCTGTATCAACTCTGCCGGGAGAAAGCGACATCCAATCAATTGCTGGCAAATTGAAATCACCTGTCAGAATAATATTGTCACCAAAGTGTACATTTAGGTCCAGTAACCTTTTTAGGTTATTAAGCACGTCTATGGTTGAATTGGAAGCTCTGTAGAAAGCATCCACTAAGACAGTACGACCATTCAGTCTGGTTTTAATCCATGCAGTTTCTAAATCATCAAACTGAGAATACTATAACTGAGAATACTATATTACTCTTAACCAGTATTGCAACACCGCCACCCCTCCTTTCACGGTCTTTTCGTACTATGGAGTAGTTTGGGGGAGCAACTTCACAGTCTCTAATATCTTTATGTAGCCATGTCTCTGTTATTACCACAATATCGGGTTCATGTTCGAGGCATATATTTTCTATGGCGTCAACCTTGTTAAGCATGCTCCTAGCGTTCACATTTATAATTTTAAAGCAGACCGTCTTACGATTGTTTAGTCACTCATTGCTAGTGCTACTGGTAACCTGGCATTTGAACCGCTGCTTGGTCTTCTCGTTCCATGCGTATAAGGTATTCTTGACTTTTAACTTATAAAAATTAACTTAGCTTTCACGCCGTTCTTTCGTTCATCGGCACAGGAGTTCCAAAGGATTTTTTCGCATTTCCACAAGCCTTTTAGAAAAATCTTCATTTACACTAAATTGAGTGCCTTTTAGGTTGAAACAGCTACTCATTATTTTCATCTTATCCCTAAAGTCAGTAAGTTTAATAATAATCGGACGGTCTCTACCTGGTTCCCTCTTTCCAAGTCGGCGAATCCTATCAATAGTGTCCACCCTTTGTTTCAGAATTTTATCAAAGATGTCATTGTTTACTTTCTGTAGTAGGTCCTCTTCACTCTCTGATTCCTCCTCCTTGACTCCGCGTACAATCAAGTTATTGCGCCGCGAGCGGTTTTCCAACTCATCAAGTTTTCTCGAAACTGTAGTCACTTCTATTTCACATCTTTCAGCAACCACGAACATGTAGGTGCATTCCCCTTTTGCGACGCCTGCCGTGACGGCGGCGCTGACGTCGCGGCGCATGGAAAGTGCTTTAGAGTATCCGCTTTATTTATGGCAGTTACGAGGGTTTACCTACAGAAGGAATGTGAGGATTGACAGCCATGTTTGTCAGTTCTTCGATTTTCCGTACTGTTTCATCGGGCTGTTTTTCTTTTTTTCATCGATGATGAAACAAACCCTTCACACATTCGTGGGGACAATGTTTGCAAACAGTGTAGGTTCGCCAGTACTTGTCTAAATGGGGCAATCCCCCCCCCCCCCCCCCTTCTTCATTGGAACCGCAGATGAATCAACAAGCGTATTTTATTGTACGATCCCCATACATGTAAAAAGAATTCCGGGGCTGGTAAATTTCAAATTATGAAATCATTGTCAAGAAACACATGTGCTAGTTGCAAAACGGCGCATCTTTAGATAACTGCTCGTGATGTCTCACTTTTCTGGTCGTCTTATTGCTCAGAATATGTTTATTTATTTATTTTATTTACATTACCCCTCAGGGAGGCATTACATATATTTTGCATATATTTCAGAAATATCATGTTGTGCTCACGCTCTCGAGTGCTGCTAGTATGGCAGTCCGCTTTCTCAACGCACCTTATAGCTAAAAATGTCGCAACAAGTGTGCAAACTGACTTGAAACTACAGCTCGCGGTAGTTATTATAGCTGGAGTACCATTACTAATGTACGCTTACTACCAGCGCTGGTGCATTCGCCTTCAGTCCACCTGCTCATGTTGCTGTATATAGCACAAGGAGCTCAATCTAAAACATCAATCTATTCGTTGTGTCGTCTTCTGACCTTGTGCTCCCACCCACTTTCCGCGCTGTTACCTCAAGATGCATAACCAACATGCCCAAGCTGCTATTCTAAATAAAAAAATGGGGGAGGGGCGGTTAGCTTACCGTCAACACTATATAGCCTCGTGTGTTTCAATGGAAATGCCTCCCCCCCTCCCCCCCCCCCACAAAAGGCAAAAAAGAAAGCGGTCAGCGCGTTATGAAAAGGAAAGTACGCACACCCACATATATCAGCGCGCGCGTTTTTTTTTCTACTGTAAGGGGTTTATTGGAGCACCAAGACCGCACGCAACGTCCGCAAACCATAGCGACGGGGGTAGCGTTCGAATCAACAGTGCAGTGCCAACAAGGCTCCGGCTCCACTTCGTCTACCTCTTCGGGTTGGCGCGCGAGCTGATGGCGATTGGGATTACTACAATACCCCCCGGCGGAAAAGGAGCCATCCTGGCGACTCATGGTGAGGAAAGGGTAGGGGGATCATAATACGGCTTGAGGCGGTCGACATGTACAGTTTCTCGGCCGCGGCGGCGATGATCTGGAGATGGGTTCAAGGGCTCTACTACGTAATTGACGGGAGAAGATTGTTCGAGAATGCGGTAAGGTCCATGATAGCGCGACAGGAGTTTGGATGAGAGGCCGGGTGCAGAGGAAGGCACCCAGAGCCAAACGATGGCACCTGAGGGATATGAAGGCGCTGGATTTGTAGGGTCCCGGTTATGCTTTTGTTGAGCCTGGTTCTCCGTTGTGAAGGAGCGCGCCAATTGTCGGCATTCTTCGGCAAATGTGTGCGCTTCAGACAGTAGAGTGGTCTCTGAAGCGTCGGGGTGGTAGGGCAGGATAGTATCCATGGTGGACGTGGGTTCACGACCATATAAAAGAAAGAAGGGGGAGAACCCAGTCGTAGTCTGCGTAGCCGTATTGTAGGCGTACGTTACGAAAGGCAGCACTTGGTCCCAATTAGAGTGAGCGCTATCAACGTACATGGCTAGCATGTCACTAAGAGTGCGATTAAATCGCTCAGTCATGCCGTTCGTTTGGGGGTGATACGCTGTGGTGCTCCGGTGAATGATCTGGCACTGTTTGAGGAGGGCTTCGACAGTGTCGGAAAGAAACGCACGTCCGCGGTCACTAATCAATTCTTTCGGTGCGCCGTGACGAAGAACGAGGCGATGCAGAATGAACGAAGCAACATCCCGTGCGGTGGCAGACTGCAAGGCCGATGTTTCCACGTAACGGGTTAGGTGGTCAACGGCTACGATGACCCAGCGGTTGTTAGCCGACATGATCGGAAGCGGGCCATACAGATCGATACCGACACGGTCAAAAGGGCGGCTGGGGCAAGGCAATGGCTGCAACGGAGCGGCTGGCTGAGGGGATGGATTCTTGCGACGTTGGCAGGCGGTACAGGATCGGATGTACTGACGGATGAAGCGGTACATGCCGCGCCAGTAATATCTCATACGCAGTCGAGAATAGGTTTTCATGACACCTGCATGGCCGCATTGGGGATCGGCGTGGAAAGAGGCGCAGATTTCAGCGCGGAGATGTCGTGGAATCACGAGAAGCAACTTTCGCCCTGTAGGATAGTAATTGCGGCGGTATAAAAGTCCATCACGAGTGGCGAAGTGGTGGGCCTGACGACGAAGTGCACGTGACGGAGACAGCTCTGCGGGCGTAGACAGGAATGTTAAGAGGGAGGATATCCATGGATCTTTCTGCTGCTCAGATTTCATGTTGGTAATGTTGAGCGGCGACATATCGTAGGCACAAACGAAGCCAGCCGTCGAGTCGTTAGGAAGCGGTGAACGGGAAAGGGCATCAGCGTCGGTGTGCTTGCGTCCAGATCGATAGATGACGTGGATATCGTACTCCTGAAGACGTAACGCCCAGCGGGCGAGGCGGCCGGAGGGGTCTTTGAGGGAGGATAGCCAACAGAGCGCGTGGTGGTCGGTAACAACGTAGAATGGGTGACCGTAAATATAAGGACGAAACTTGGCCCATATGATGGCCAGACACTCTTTTTCCGTCACAGAATAGTTCGATTCCGCTTTCGTGAGGGTACGACTAGCGTACGCGACGACATACTCGGAATATCCAGGTTTCCGTTGAGCAAGAACAGCGCCCAGACCTACGCCGCTTGCATCAGTGTGTATTTCGGTCGAGCAGGCAGGGTCAAAATGGCGGAGTATAGGGGGAGAGACCAGTAGACGGCGTAGTGTACTGAACGCAGCATCACAGGCTGGTGACCAAGAGGAGAGGTTCGGGCCTCCGGCGAGAAGTTGCGTTAAAGGGGCGATGATACTGGCGAAGTTGCGGATAAAACGGCGGAAATGCGAACATAGACCGTTAAAACTTCGAAGTTTTTCAAGGTTGTGGGCTTGGGGAAGTCTGCGACGGCACGAAGTTTGGTAGGATCCGGTAGAACGCCATCCTTGGATATGACATGACCAAGTATTGTGAGCTTGGTAGCGGCAAAGTGACATTTCTTCAAGTTGAGCTGTAGGCCGGCTTCAGTAAGGCACGTAAGGACACGCTGAAGGCGCAGAAGGTGGGAAGGGAAATCTTTCGAGAAAACGACAATGTCATCTAGATAACAAAGACACGTTTCCCATTTGAGCCCACTGAGAATGTTATCCATCATTCTCTCGAAGGTGGCGGGGGCGTTGCACAGTCCGAACGGCATCACATTGAATTCATACAAGCCATCGGGAGTGATGAAGGCTGTTTTCGGGCGGTCAGCGGAAGCCATCGGTACTTGCCAATAGCCAGAGCGCAAATCTAGCGACGAAAAGAACTCCGCTCCTTGCAAACAATCTAGCGCGTCGTCAATTCGTGGTAGTGGGTAAACATCTTTGCGGGTTATCTTATTCAGACGCCGGTAGTCCACACAGAAGCGGATCGTGCCATCTTTCTTCGTCACCAACACGACGGGGGAGGCCCAAGGGCTATGAGATAGTCGTATGATGCCCCGTTGAAGCATATCGGCGACATTGTCACGAATGACGCGGCGCTCAGCGGGCGACACGCGATATGGTCGCTGCCGCAGGGGAGCATGAGGACCAGTGTCGATTGCATGAGAAACGGTCAAGGCGCGGCCCAAGGAAGGCTGGGACACGTCAAAAGATGCACTGAAGCGCTGAAGGAGGGCGACTATTTGGTCCCGTTGGGCGGTCGGAAGGTCGGTCGCGATAGCTCGATGAAGGGCGTCGACAGGAAGCTCATCACTCGTAGCAGCACAAGACGTCAGGGCAGCGACGTGAGGAAAAACTTCAGGTTCGGAGAACATGTAAGTGCGATCAGGGTCCAGCTCTTCAATGTAGCCGAGGCACTCCCCGCGAAGAACAGCCGTTGGGCAGGGAAAAGGGTTGGAAGCATAGATGACACAGCTGCCATCAGAGATTGTTAGAACGGCGAAAGGAAGAAGGAGGCGGTTATGGTGGGCAGAGGCGAGTTTGGGCGTAAAGAGAACAGGACTAGGGAGGGCAGATGTCGAAATAAGGGGAACGAGAACAGAAGAAAAGGGAGGAATGTCGGTGTCTGCAGCTACAAGGAGTTTAGCAGGGCGCACAGGCGGGTCACACAGGGAAACATTACACACAGGGGAAAGCTCAACTTCAGCATGGGCACAATCAATCACAGCACTGTGAGTTGACAAAAAGTCGTAGCCGAGGATGATGTCGTGGGAGCAGTCGTAAAGCACCACCATCTCGACGAGATACGTAATGTATTTGATGCAAACTCGTACCGTGCACGCTGCTACAGGGGTGATGCGCTCTGAACTGGCCGTACGAAGCGAAAAAGTAGAAAGCGGCGTCGTGACCTTGCGAATTTTGCGGCGAAGGGCATCACTAATTACGGAAACGGCAGCACCTGTATCCACCAGCGCTAGAACGGGAAAACCTTCTACGAACACTTCAATGACGTTGGCGGAAAAAGGCGGAGGACTTAACGAGTTCGTCAAACGCGCAGTTCTTGCCTCCGGAACTGCGGCATTTAGTTTTCCCCTTGCGTAGGGCCCTGTCGCCGGAGCATTGGCGAAATGGAACGTCGGCGAGGCGAAGGCGAACGGCGTGTCGAGTACTGAGCCCGAGATGGAGACGATCCAGAAAAGACGTTGCTCAGGGGCGGCTCGGGATCGTAGTGGTACTGACGGACTGTGTCCTCAGGATGAGGCGGGCGCTGACGGCAAAGGCGAGCGACGTGACCCGGGAGCCCGCAAGCATAGCAAATTGGGCGATTGTCGGCGGTTCGCCATGGGTTCGTAATGAGGCGTCGCGGTCGAGGGATCTGAGACTGAGGGGCCATGAAACGAGGTGGAGCATAAAATGTAGGGCCGTTTTGGTAAGACGATGTTGGAAGCGGACCGCGCGTTCCAGCGGTTACTTGCGCGTAAATGAGTGGGGCTTGCACAGGAGCGATGGGAACACTAGAAGGCAGCGCTTCGGCGACTTTCTCCTCGATAACTTGGCGGATAGCCGGCGAGATGGATGGCGCGTTGGCCGGCGCTAATTGCGAAGTGCACACGGTCGGCTGAACTGGATGGAGCAGGGACAGCTGGCGTGTAACTTCTTCGTGGATGAAGTCTTGGATATTCTGCATAAATTGAGACTGTTCCGCAGACGGCGTAGCCAGTGCCAAGCCAGCAATGCCGGCAGGTGTGGCAGCCCGTCGCGAAGAAGCGCGCTGCTTTCGTAGCTCGTCAAACCTCTGGCACAGTGTTATAATGTCGGATACGGAAGTAGGGTCTCTGGCCGACATCATATAGTACGCATCATCAGTGAGACCTTTTAGAACATGTGTGACTCTTTCGGGCTCGGGCATGGACGGATTGACCCGCTTGCAGAGGTCAACCACGTCCTCAATGTAGCTAGTAAACGTTTCTTCGGGACGTTGAAGCCGTGCATGGAGGCGTTGTTCGGCGCGGAGTTTTCGTACCGCAGGACGGCCGAAGACATCCGCGAAGTTTTTTTTTCAAGACAGACCACGTCGGAAGATCGGCTTCGTGGTTTCGAAACCACAGATTCGCCACGTCCGTGAGGTAGAAGAGGACGTTGCTCAGTTTTATAGAGTCGTCCCAGCGGTTGTAAGTGCTGACGCGCTCGAAAGAGGCCAGCCAGTCGTCAACGTCGTGGTCGTCGGTACCACTGAAGAAAGGTGGGTCACGGGGGCGTTGTGCCCCGGGACAGAATATGGTGGCAGGAGTGGCAGGGATGGGCGCCGAATGTTGACTGGGAGCGTCCTGCATGGTTGTGACCGAAGGCGGTAGCGTACGGTTCCGAAGTTCCAGGGTGAAATTTGCGAGGAGGACTGGGGCGACGACCGAACCTCCACCAAGTGTAAGGGGTTTATTGGAGCACCAAGACCGCAAGCAACGTCCGCAAACCAAAGCGAGGGCTCCACTTCGTCTACCTCTTCGGGTTGGCGCGCGAGCTGATGGCGATTGGGATTACTACACTACTTTTATTACAACAGAAAAATTACCGACGATTACGTTACTTCCTAATGCGAAATTTGAGTGTATCTCATTGGCTGTTCCAGCTTTTCGATAGATTGAGGCAAAGATTTCGAGCAAGATATGTATAGAGTTACAGACTTTTACAGTGTTTCTTCAAGAAACACTCCACTAACAGTTCTTGACTGTCATGAAGGATGCTTTGTTTATCAGGAGTTCGCGTAAGGCAGCGTGTGGACCTGTAGGAGCGTTGCGCCGCGAAGAGATAGCAGCGACTGACTGATGCCGCTTACGCCGCTAGCGAGTCAAGTCAACGTGGCTCTGCAATTCAGCTTAGGATGTATGCACCGTGATCCACTTACACCGGAAAACACCATCGCCGCCACAAAGAAAAAAGGTAGGGGGGGGACACGCAGTGGCGAATGGTGGCAGGAGCGTGCGCTGCCCTAGCTGCGGAGCTGGTTACGAGGGACAACGCAGACGGCGACGCGAAACGGGCGCCAAAGAGCTGGGCTCTAAAACAAAAAAAAAAGTTGTTCAGCACGCCAAATGGCAACATCAGGGCACCGCGAGGAAGTACCTGTCCGGACAAATTCTAGGGGCAGTAAGTAACCGAAGGGACGTCTTGCATTATTCTTTTGTTGCACATACAACCACAGAAACGAATCCTTTGACTCCAAAGAATGCCTCAGTGGCAGCCAGTTATGCACTTTACCGTGGTTAGCGCGAGTGATTGCCGTTCTATGCTTGTTATGAAAGCAGTTTAGGCTGGTAGTGAATAAATAAATAAGTAAATAAATATATAGAAAGTACACTGTATTCGCAATGCAGCAAAGACGTACCTCTAACCAATGAAGAGTACAGAGGAGATTCAACGGGGAAGGGTCGAGAAGGAGCGGTCTAACGCGCTTGCGAAACTAACCCGCTTCTACTGGCGACGTTGCCTCATAACTGCCTGCTACCCTCCCCTCTCCAATTCATTTCCCCCAAAATTTAGCCTGAATGCATTGCGGCAGCTGCGTGGTGCTTACCCTTTTGGTAGGTATTTCACACCTATTTCGCAATGCCGACTCTCCTCTCTTCCTCCATCCTCTCTAAGGTAAAATGAAATTGGCCATCGCCCTTTTCTCAGCTCATTAGGTTACCAACGTCAGTTTCTATGGTTACAAAAGCCCGAACTAAAGAAAAAAAAAAGAAAATCGTTACTGTTGATTGAAACCGACTTTATTGCAATTTTAATATTTGCAATAACGTTTGATAAAAGTAGTTCTGCGCCAGAGAGCTCGCAAGAATATCCTACTATGAATGCTATAACTTGAAAAGTGATAACAGCACAAAAGATGGGTATCAAAGGAAAGACAATACAGGTGTAGATTTCAGCCAGAGTTCATGACGAATCTACCAAAGATGTATACTTCGTCTCACAAAATGTTTTTAGTACTGCGAAAGGCCGGGGCGCAATGGACCAAGAGCACTTGGACGCTTGCGCGCGAGCGAGGCAAACGCGTTTCCTTTTTTTTTTGTACTTTGTAACTAATGTACAAAGCTCCCCCTGTACTTTCTTGCTATAGCTCCCCTCTGCACTTCCCCTCGCTTTCCTCTCCCCATCATTTTGCTTTCCCGCCGGCTGCAGCTTGGGCGCTTCAGATTTTAGATAGCAGTTGAAGCGGCCGGCAGCACTCTTTTCCGTCCTTTTGTTTGAATAACCACTATCCACACCATTTATAATAGGCAATCGTGCTCCCACTGTCGCCCTTGCCGATTCGAGGGGTGCGTCGGAGCACAATTACCTATTACAGTGCGCATTTGAATGGGCCAGGGAGCCCCTGCCTTTAGCAGTTGTGCAAATCTCTTCTGAGTCAAAGTATAGTATACAAGGGCCACATAAATATCTTCCATCATATCGCACCTTTCCATTTTTGCTATCCACTTGAGCTATCGTCAACATATGCCGATGATGTATCATCAACTCGCTCAAGCTTCCACTCTATCCAGAACAGTGAAGAACAACAACACGAGGTGGTACTTTCCATTTACGTTACGCACATTCGGTCATGGCCGAATCGAGCGGCGGCGGTCCGCGTCGCCGCTCATGTTCAGCCGGGGTAAGGCAAGCTAGCGCCCCGCAGTCCTGCTATCCGCTGTAGTCAAGCTAAGAACAGGTGAACGCTTCCCCCTGCGCACGGCGGGGAGAAGAATGGGGCTTTGAAACCCCACCCTCCAAAAGAAAGCTTCATATTTAAAATAGTTTAAGGCGTAAAAAACAGAGAAACACAAAGGTAAGTGACGGGACGAAGCGCCCATCCCGTCACTTACCTTTGTGTTCGTCTGTTTTTTACGCCTTAAGCTATTTTAAATATGAACCAAAACCAACTAGCCCAGCAGCAAGTGCTTTTAAAAGAAAGCTTCTCTACAAAGCAAAGGTTGGGTCCCTCGGCCAACTGGGGGCAAGGCCGATAGGCACTTTCTCAGTCCTGAATCAGTGGCGTAGCCTGGTGGCAGAATTTGAACTAATTCCGTGATGGCCACTGTAGGACCTCCGCCTTAAGAACCCCTCCGTATGTGAGTGCCATTCATAACACCTCCCCTGCCCCTACCCCCTACCTCCTCCAGGCTCTCAATAGTGAAGGAATTATGCTCAACACGTTTGCGCATGACATCAGGCTGGACATAGAAGAATTCTGCGCTGCACCCAACTTCTGCCCTCAAAACAGATCTGGCTGCCATGGTGAAGGGGTTTTGCTCTGCTGACTTAGGTTTCTGCAATCCACCTATACTACTTTTGTGCTGTGAAGTGTTTTGCTTGTTGCTATTTGCACTGCTGTTTGTGAGGAGAGTGTCACACTTTTCAAAAATTCATTGCTTGTCCAAACAACTTCTTTCTGCAGCAGATCCGGTTTCAAACATTCCATAGAGGAAGAATTTCGACAACTCTCTCACCTGATGCAGAGGCTACAATTCATGATCTAGAGGAAAGCAGAGAGTCTCAGTGGAGTGAAAGGAATGAATGAATACCTGGAGGCACCACTGGATCGAGAACCTGGTGCGAGACACCACTGGTTCTTAGCACAAGGAGACGCATCTACTCAAAGTGGAAACACAAACAGTTCATTAGGGAAGGACCGCGGAGTGAAATTTTTTTTTTAGGTGACAAGACATGACACGCACACTGCGTGCGTGCACATGTTTTACGCGCACACACTGTGGTTTATGCGGGGGCTATTCGGGCGCACGAGGAACCTGCACATGGTCACCGCATCACCCTTTGCACCCCTGCATTGTGTGCGAACAGTGGACGCTCGCCTGCAATGCTAAGCCGCTAACCTTCACGCCCAATCGCTGAGGGGCTTTGCGCTATTTTGTGCTTTTCTGAATATACTTCAGGCCCCGTACTTTTTCCCTCACGCATTCGTATTTCGCTAGGCGCTTCAGGCTCGGATAGCAAGTGACACGGCTAGCAAAGACTAAACAGAATGCGCAGAATCTTCCGGTAAATTTACATGTCTCGGGCTTGCTTTTCGGCTGGCGACAAAAGTGCAAATTTATCAAAATTAAGACATGCCTTGACAGATTGCAGGTTGCTTGGACGAGGTTCTTCATCCATGCGCGCAGGCGGCCTTGCAGACTACTTTTCTTTTTTTTAGTGATAGGAAGGCAAATTTCCACTCCTTTGCAATGATAAAATCAGAAATAAATGGGAGAGAATGGAACCATAGTGTTCAAAAAAACAAAATGACTTGAAACAGCATCGCCGCAGAAGAAACTGCAT
>JAJIZL010037491.1:571-77872 GCA_023969395.1 Amblyomma maculatum
GTTTTTTTTTTTGTCTCCTTTCCTCGCCTTTTCTTGGGCGCGGGCGCGCAGGCGCGGGGAGGCTTGGTTTGTTTCGCCCCTTCGCCCCGAGGCGTAGCCATGAAGCGAACGGCAGACGCATCCTTATCAGCCGGAAACAAAAGCAGCACACTTCTGCGAACAACTTTACGGCCAGCTCGTCCAGCGATGTCCCGCTGTGGCGCCAAGCATGGGTGCAAGGAGACGCCATTAATGAAGCCTTTTTGCACTGCCACAAGCGCTCACTAAATGTCCTGCAGAAGGCGACAACAGGCGCGACCCTAGGCCCTCCTAAGTAGGCAATCAGCCCAGCGATCTCCCGCTGTGTCGCGAAACGTCGGGGCAGAGAGACCCCGATAATGAAGCCGTTTTGCCCTGCCCCAAGCGCTCACTAAACGCCCTGTAGAAGGCGACAATAGGCGCGGCACTTAGCCCCCACGCAGCGGCTCATCGCGTGCGAGCAACGGCGACTGTACACTGCTCCGGGACAGTGCCCCCCCTTTCCTCGAACGGGACGGCGGGATGGCCTAGTCTCCAGATCCCCCGCGGCGTTTCTGTCACAAAGACACCAGCTGCAAGGTCGCGTCGCAAACACGCTGAGGAGGGGAGGCAAAGACAGGCGCCGTGTGACAGGGTTTGGGGACCGGCGAGTGGAAAGAGTGTGTGTTTTGAATGTTGTATTTTTATTTTACATAATTAAGGACCTTGGTCCGAGATTATTCCCAACCCACTGGGGTTGTGGCATCTTTTTAAATAATTTGATTGGCTGCTTCATTTTCAGGGCGGATCACCTAAGGTGACCGCCCTTGGGTCTTTGTTGATGTCTGGTATCAAAAAGCGGTCCTCGGACCATGTTCGACAGTCAAGATTGAGGCTCCGTGCTTAGCACGTATTTACACCTTCTAGGCTTTAACCGAAACGCTCGGTAGGAAAGTAAGGGCCTGTAAAGTGATTGCTCTGTGTGAGACTCTTCATTTTCTTTTAAGTTACAGTTGTCTGTGTGACTTGTTGCTGTAACTTTGCCTATGTATACTATTTTGCTTCTGTAAATATATATCTCCTCCTGACCATCATCAGATCATCGTCTCCTGCTTCTGTACCTGCCGAAGACAATTAAACATCACTGGCACCGCACGACAGGGTTCGGCAACCAACGACCACGATCATCACTCAGAGCACCCAGGCCCTGGGAACCCACTAGGCAACAAGCGTCCGCACGTCCAGCCAGAAGCAGCAAGGTGATCCAGGCCCCGAACCAGAGGCAGCTTTCTGGGGGACTGGCACCAGCACGGGTGAGCGGGATTTCTTGCGCTTTGTTGAAGTGGCTATGGCTCAAGTGTAAAGTTGCGTATGGTTTTAACATGGAGCATGATGGCGAGCGTATGTGAGAGAGAGACAGGGGGAGATATAACAGATGACAGCGAGCAGTCGCAGCAAGCGACAACTCAGCCTGTAGCAGGAGCGCTACATGAAGTAGCGGAGATGTCGGTATCCGATGCGGTTGCAATTAGCCGCATGGAACTAGATTTTGAGCTGGAAAAATTGAAAATTCTTTCACAGGAACGCCTAGAGTTACAGAAACTTGGGCTAGATCCAGCGGTTGCAATGACGATAGCGGGAAGCGGGCAGACGTCTGTAAGGTCAGACATTGACGATCAGCGTCGAATGGGGCCCGATCCAGTCTCCCAATGCGCTAAAGTCCTTAGGGGACTGAAGCTGCCATGTGACGTGGACGTGCGGTTATGGTTCGAGGAAGTGGAGAGAATTTTCACGACGTACAAGGTGCCAAACAAAAGCCGCGTTCACTTAATCATGCCAGCACTAGCTGAGCGTGTCAGGTACCTTCTCCGTAACCTCGGGGATGATGAGTGTGGCAGCTACGAGTCGGTAAAAACAGCCGTTTTAAAGGAGCTGAAGCTTAACCGCTCAGAATACCTCGAACGCTTTGAGCGCGCGACGAAACGCCGCGATGAAACTTGGGCGCAGTTCACCTCACGCACTAAGACGTACTTTCAGTACTACCTTCGGTCACGGGACGTAGAAACCAAAGACGACCTGGTATCATTGATCATCGCAGATCGTTAAGGGTAGCTTGAGCCCTGAGGGCTTAGAGTATGTGCGTCTTCGTGAGGAGCAGAGGTGGCTAAAACCGGATGAAATATCCGACGTTCTCCAAACGAAGGGGCGCGCAGCGACACAAATTGTTGTGTATGCGGAAAAACCGAAGGGACCCCCGCAAGCGGCGAACAATGATAGAAAACGGCCAATTCAGTATTATGAGTGCCGCGCATCTGGCCACCGAGCCAAGGAATGCCCTCGCGCTTCACAAAACGTGCAGAAGAAGGAGAAACGCGCTCGAGCTCAAAAAATAGCTGTAGCCAACGTAGAGGCATGCGAAACACCGGCGTCAGTAACCTCCCCGACAACCCTAATAGCAGAGATGAAAACGCCCCAGTCATTCGACGAGGTACGCAAATTGAAGCTACAGCAGGTGGAGATTGAGTGCGCAGGGATACCGGCGACAGCTATAATTGATACCGGTAGCGAGATAACCGTGGTTAGGGAAGGCCTCGTGCCAAGTATATGTCGGGAGCCATCCGGCTCGATAAAGCTAGTTTCGGCTTTTGGGGAGACGGTTAACGCAAGACTGGTCACTCTTGCGGTAAGCATCAGGTGGCCCGCCGCACACATAGCAGGGCCCGAGGCAGTAGACATTGTATGCGCGCTTTCTGATAAGCTGGCGGAGGGAGTGGATTGTTTGCTCTCCAGGAGGATTGGGAACTGCTTTCGGAGGTAGACAGTCGTTACGAGGCACTTGTTATGAATAAGGCCTGCCCTCTGTCTGAAGCAGTTAACGCGTCTGTCACCATGGCGGAGCAGAGCGCAAAGCTGAGCTCTACATCACACGAGGAACAAGCGGCGGGGCCTGAGGCAGACAAACTAATGAGTGGTGAGCAGGGTGTGGCGACGGAACAGCCCTGTGAAGTAGATCTGGAAGAAAGCGAGAAGGAAGATGTAATCTCGATCCAGGATGACGCGGACGCAGCCCTAAAACAGCGCCAGGTATTCAGATCCGACCAAGTATCAGACGAAACCTTAAAGAAAGCGTGGGCTGACGCAAAGGCCGGGAAGGCATGCATGTTTGTTTCAGACGGCTTGTTGTGTCACTGGGACTCGATCTCCGGTAGCAAAGTGAAGCAGCTTGTGCTCTCCCTTAGCAGCCGTGAAGAGGTACGCTGCCTTGCGCATGAGTCCCTTTGGGGAGGCCATTTGGGGCCACAGAAGACAAAGACCATAATTAAGTGCAGCTTTTTCTGGCCAGGCTTAGAAGGGGACGTAACGCGACACTGCAGGACATGGCACGGCTGTCAAGTCCGCTCAGACAGGCAATTAAACATAGGGTTCCCATCACACCTCTCACCAGACCCGACCACCCGTTTCAGGTCGTAAATGTCGATATAATCGGGCCGCTCGATGTTCCGTCGAGCAGGGGTCATAGGTACGCTCTCTGCCTCGTTGACTTGTGCACGCGGTATCCGGAGGTAGTCTGTTTGCGATCCCTAACCGCTAGGGCAACATGCCACGCTTTGTTTACGATTTTCAGCCGCACAGGCATACCTGAGGTAGTCTGTTCAGATCAGGGAACGAACTTAACGGCGCAGCTGACGTGTGAGATGTTAGCAAGACTGGGATGCGCACCGCGTTTTTCGACTCCTGAGCATCCGGAGAGCAACGGGACAGTGAAAAGGTGGAACCGCGTTTTGAAGAACATGTTGTTCCATGTTATTGAGAAAGATCCCAAGAACTGGGATAGACTGGTCCCGTTCGTTCTCTGGGCGTACAGGGCAGTCCCCCATGACACTACAGGCGTGGCGCCGTTCCGGCTCTTATTCGGTAGAAACCCTATCGGACCGCTAGCAATTCTGCAGCGAACATGGACAGGCCAGCAACCCCTGCCGAACACACTCAGGGAAGAACTCGCGAAGTATTTGCGACAGCTACGCGAGCAGCTAGAAGTAGCCGCAGAAGTAGGGGGTTTGACGGCGAGCGCACGTCGGGGAAGTTACGCGCAGGCGTATAACAGGCGCGCACGGAGCAAGACGTTTGTCGTCGGAGACCAGGTATTGTTCTTTGACACAGCCCCTGGCAGTAAAATGGCCCCCAAATGGCTCGGTCCATTCGTCGTAACCGCGCAAGAGAGGCAGAACTCGTACAGAATCGACAAGGGAAAAAAGGCTACAGCGATAGTGCATGCGAACAGGCTGCCACCCTACTACGCACGTGTCAGCCATGTCGGAGCAGTTTTCGAGGAAGACGAGGAGTTTGGTGAAATCGATTACACCCCTCGGTCTGTGCCTGAGAGATGTGGTGGTTGTCGGATAGATGCGGAGAATCTCGCACACCTAACTACTCAGGGCCGCCTCGAGATCTCGGAGGTGTTTGCCGCTTACGCTGATTTGTTCAGCGAAACGCCGGGAGTAGCACAAGTTGGGGCACATAAGATAGAGCTGCACGAAGGCCACCAGCTCACGCACTTTCCCATATCGCGTGCCGGAGTTATTAAGGAGTGAGGTGAGCCGCCAGGTAAACGAGTTGCTAGACCTCGGGCTGGTGTATGCGGTGGAAAGCGAGTGCGCCCATCCCGTTGTATGCGTGGGCAAGAAGGATGGATCGGTGCGCATGTGTGTTGACTATCGCGCTTTAAACGCAGCGACGCGCACGGATGCCTTTCCAATGTCACCCCCTAAAGAGCTCATCATGAGGGTGGGCCGCGCTAGGTATATCACTCTTATCGACTTGCGACGCGGATACTGGCAGGTGCCGGTAGCTCCGCAGAGCCAACATCTGACCGCCTTCGTAACTCACGAGGGACAATATACTTGGCGCGTCATGCCGTTCAGGCTAAAGAACGCCGCGGCCACCTTTCAGCGGATAATGAACACCCTCCTCTCGAAACATCAGGCTTATGCGGCCGCATACCTCGATGTCATCGCCATTTTCTCTTCCTCGTGGACGGAACACTTGCGGCACTTTGAAATAATTTTTTATTTGTTGCGCGACGCCAAGCTTAAAGTGAGCCGGGAAAAGTGTCAGGTCGCACAGGCCCACATTAAGTACCTAGGACACATAGTGGGAGGCGGAACCCATGGGCCCGACCCAGAAAAGATATCGGCCACTCGTGGGCTCGTGCCCCCCGCAACAAAGAGACAGCTACGGAGTCTGCTAGGCTTATGTGGTTACTACCGCGATTACGTTGAAGGATACGCCGAGGTGGCCGCACCACTCACGTTTTTGACGAGGCGAGGTGTACCTAACACGATTCCGTGGAGTCAGGAAGCGCAAAACGCGCTCGACAGGCTCAAGTCAGCTCTGTGCGAAGCTGCATCGCTGAACACCCCCGACATTAAAAGGCCATATTGGCTGTTCACCGACGCGTCCGACGTTGCAGCGGGGGCTTGTTTGGCGCAGATGGGAGACGAGGGACGGGAAAGGCCGATAGCGTTTGCCAGCCACCGATTCACGCCAACGCAGACCCGCTGGTCTACGATCGAGCGGGAAGCATTCGTCATTATCTGGGCACTAAAGAAATTTGATCATTGGGCATACGGGGAAAAAATTAACGTGGTGTCTGACCACAACCCCTTCTCCTATCTCACTACTAGTACGCCTCATGGGGCAAAACTCGCGCGATGGGCGCTGGCCCTACAGCGCTACAATGTGACGGTGACCCACAGGAAAGGGTCAAGCAATGGTAACGCCGACGCGTTAACCCGTGTCCCCAATGTGACTTAGGGCGTAGAGCAAGCACACGCTTGAGCCATGGCCTTTCGGCGACGCGTGAATGTTCCCGCGTACCCGGTGCAATGTGTGATGTGAATGGTGGAGTGCGCGTGAACTTGGCGTGAGGACATCCAATTGCTCGCGCGCGGGACTTTCACGAACACTGTCTGGTCCGCCGATGCGAATGTGTGATTTGTTCTGTGTTATACCCATCTTGTGTCGCGAGATTCATTTGGTGTTCCTTTCACGTGCGAAGTGTCTTACATGTTTTGTTTTCTTCGCGGGTTGTTGCGGCCTTTGTTGTATTAGGCTGAAATGACCGTATTCCAAGCTCATTTACCCTCTTAGGAGGGACGTGTAAGGCCGCAGTGAAAAGCGACTCGCACGTGGAGTCGAGCTGGCGGTCGAACCCCCCACGCGCCGAGGCCAAGAAGCGAGCGCTGTTGTTTTTTTTTTTCTCCTTTGCTCCCCTTTTCTTGGGTGCGGGAGGCTTGGTTTGTTTCGCCCCTTCGCCCCGAGGCGTTGCCAAGAAGCGAACGGCAGACGCATCCTTATCAGCCGGGAACAACAGCAGCACGCTTATGCGAACCACTTTACGACCAGCTCGAACAGCGATGTCCCGCCGTGGCGCCAAGCATGGGTGCAGGGAGACGCCGTTAATGAAGCCTTTTTGCACTGCCAAAAGCGCTCACTAAATGTCCTGCAGAAGGCGACAATAGGCGCGACCTTCGGCCCTCCCAAGTAGGCAATCAGCCCAGCGATCTCCCGCTGTGTCGCGAAACATCGGGGCAGAGAGACCCCGATAATGAAGCCGTTTTGCCCTGCCCCAAGCGCTCACTGAACGCCCTGTAGAAGGCGACAATAGGCGCGGCACTTAGCCCCCACGCAGCGGCTTATCGGGTGCGAGCAACGGCGACTGTACGCTGCTCTGGGACAGTGCCCCCCCCCCCCCCCCCTTTTTCCTCGAACGGGACGGCGGGGTGGCCTAGTCTCCAGATCCCCCGCGGCGTTTCTTTCACAAAGGCGCCAGCTGCAAGGTCGCGTCGCAAACACGCTGAGGAGGGCAGGCAAAGACAGGCGCCGTGTGATAGGGTTTGGGGACCGGCGAGTGGAAAGAGTGCGTGTTTTGAATGTTGTATTTTTATTTGACGTAATTAAGGACCTGGGTCCGAGATTATTCCCAACCCACGGGGGTTGTCGCATGTTTTTAAATAATTTGATTGGCTGCTTCATTTTCGAACGGATCAGCTAAGGTGACCGCCCTTGGGTCTTTGTTGATGTCTGGTATCAAAAAGCGGTCCTCGGAGATGTTCGACAGTCAAGATTGATGCTCCGTGCAGCGCGTATTTACACCCCCTAGGCTTTAACCGAAACGCTCGGTAGGAAAGTAAGGGCCTGTAAAGTGACTTCTCTGTGTGAGACTCTTCATTTTCTTTTAAGTTACAGTTGTCTGTGTGACTTGTCTGTAACTTTGCCTATGTATACTATTTTGCTTCTGTAAATATATATCTCCTCCTGACCATCATCAGATCATCGTCTCCTGCTTCTGTACCTGCCGAAGACAGCATAACATCACTTCTTCCCTACTTCTTATCCCTTCCCACGTAATTTCTACTTTATTATCTCGGTATATTTCCTGTAGGAACTCTATTATCTCATAACCGATACCTTCTTATTTTAATATGTTCCACATGAGTTCCCTGCTTACGTTGTCGTACGCCCCGTTTATGTCCAGGAAGGCCAAATACAAATGTCTATGTTCCACTCTATATATTTCGATGCATTGGGTAAGCACGAACAGGCTATCATCTAAGCGCCTACCATTTCTAAAGCCGTTATGAAGTTCTCCCAGTATCTTGTTACTTTCTACCCATGCTTGCACCTTTAATTTCACCGCCTGCATGGCTAACCTGCACACAACAGATGTTATGGTACTCGGCCTGTAGGATTTTATGTGCATCCTGTCTCCTTTCCCTTTATAAATCAAATTCATTTTACTCTGCCGCCAGCTGTCCGTAATTTGCTTATTCGTTATGACTGTTTCCGGAGCTTTTAACAACGTTTCCTTACTTTTTGGACCGAGTTCATTAATCAGCTTGATCGGAATTCCATGTATTCCTGTAGATGTGTTTTTAGAAATATTTTTTTCTGCCTTGTTCCAGTTTAGATTGGTCAGTTCTAAGCTGCTTTGTATTCTGCTACCTTGTGTTGCTTCCTCATTTGCGGATCATCGCTCCTAAATGACTCGGCTATAACTGATGTAATGTAGTTCACTGCGTTGTCTCCCTTTAAACAATTTCCCTCGTTATCTTCACATCACATCACATCACTTTATTTTCCTTAAAGACCCCTTGCGGGGTGTTACATAAGGGGTGGGTTTTTATGAAGTACAGGTGTTCAATGCAGTCATGAATGTTCCAGGGCAGGTGATGGCAGCGATATCGTGGGAAAGGCCGTTCCAGTCAGCTGCTACTCGGCAAAAAAATGAATTAGAGAAAACAGTGGTATGGGCACGTGGGCGCAAAACTTGAAGAGGATGACTGATGCGATGGGATCTGCGCGGCGGGGGTGCGCAGATGTAGGGTTCTTGTCTGAGTGGCGAATAAAAAAACTTGTGAAATAAGACGAGACTGGCAGTGCGACGGCGAGCAGAAAGATTAGATAGACCTGATTGCAATTTTAGAGATGATATGCTAACGTCGTATGAATACGAGGAATGAATGAATCTGGTGGCCTTGTTCTGCACAGCTTCGAGGGCGTTTGTTAGATATGCTTGGTGAGGGTTCCAGATGGCCGATGCGAATTCCAGTTTAGTTCTGATGAGTGCAATGTATGCTTGTAGTGTTACATGTTGAGGGGCATCCCGCAGGTGACGTTTCAAGAAGCCAAGTGTTTTATTAGCTGATGATATCAGGTTAGTCACATGCAGATGCCAGGATAAATCGTTAGAAATGGTGATACCTAAGTATTTGTACGACTGGACGAGGTCGACAGAGGAGTTAGAAATTGTGTACAGGAAAACAAAAGGATTTCGGTGGCGGTGAAAAAACATATACTTACATTTCTTAGGGTTGAGTGTCATCAGCCGCTGCAAACACCAGTTTTGCACATGGTTTAAGTCAGCTTGTAGGGATTCTTGATCAGAAGGGTTAGTGACTGCACGATAAATAACGCAGTCATCGGCAAACAGACGGATATGACAAGATACATGCTGGGATAGGTCGTTAATGTAAATAAGGAATAACAAAGGACCGAGAACGGAACCCTGCGGGACGCCGGAGGTTACTGGAAGCGGGTGGGAGGGCTGATTATTAATGAAGACAGACTGAGAATGATGCGTGAGGAATTCTTTAATCCATGCGATGATGTTTGGATCTAGGTTCAGCTGAGAGAGTTTGAGAAGCAAGCGTTGATGAGGTACTTTATCGAAAGCCTTAGCGAAGTCTAGGAATATGGCATCAGTTTCTAGGTTAGTGTCAAGGTTGGCGTGAATGTCATGAAGAAAAATGGCGGGCTTAGTTTCGCAGGAAAATCCTTTTCTAAATCCATGCTGGGACGGATGGAAGAAGTGATTGGAATCTAGGAATTGTATGATTTGGCTGTAAATGACATGTTCCATTAATTTGCAGGGTACACTTGTTAATGAAATAGGGCGATAATTAAGAGGTGAATCAGTAGTACCTGTTTTGTGGATGGGAACGACCTTCCCCACTTTCCAGTCGTCAGGTATGGCTCCTTCAGACAATGATTGCGTAAACAGTGCACAAAGGATACTGGAGCAAGCTAGTTTAGCGTTCTTTAAAATTTTTGAGTTTATATCATCTATGCCGGTAGCGGATGAATTCTTTATTTTATCAATTATGCATGAAATTCCGCTACTGTTGAAAGCTATGGGTTCCATGGCTGTGGTGATAACAAGTGGTAATGTAGAACAGGGCAATTCGGATTCGTCAGTAAAAACGGACGAAAAAGCAGTGTTAAAGGCGTTTGCACATTCGGTATCAGTCATTGTAACACCGGCATTGTTAGTGAGGGTGATAGCGCGCGTTTCTTTTGGGTCTATCACTTTCCAGAATTTTTTGGGGTTATCGACTATCATTTTTGGTAGGTCGACTTCGTAGAAGGAGCGCTTAGCTTTAACAATCGCGACCAAGTACAAGTGTTCAACTTCATGGTATTTTATCCATGCATTTGGGCTTCCTTGTCGCTTCGCTGTACGAAATGGGCTTTGTTCTTATTTTCGAGTCTTTTTAGTGTTTTGGTGAACCACGGCTTCTGATTACGCTTCCTAAAACTGCACGTCGGGATATTGTAAAAGAAGGCTAGGTCGAGACGGCGAGGTCGTGACGGCAAGGACAGCCAAGCCTTGTCTAGCGTTTTTAATCCGATCACGAACCCAGGCGCGCGCCGGAGCCGGCGCCGCGGGATGATGATGATGGTATGTACAAATGAAAGAAGAAGATCGTGGCATGTACAAATGAAAGAAGGTCCACAGAAGGCTCACACAATCTGCCCGGGGGGTCGGAAGCGGCCAGCCTGGTCGCTCCTAATTAACCGACGTACCGCGGCGCACAAACGGTTTCAAGCGAGAAACATGAACAATTTCAGTTCCACGGTGGCGTCGATCGGCTGGGGGATCAACAGGCGTGACTTTGTAGTTAACTGGAGAAGTTTGGCTGATAATCTCGTAGGGACCAAGGTAGCGGTGGTGGAATTCGTCACTAAGGCCAGGGGTGCGCAGTGGTGTATACAGCAGTACTTCGTCACCGGGACGATAAGAGACCACGCGATGCGTAGAATCGTAGCGACTCTTGCGGTCTTCCTGGCACGCTGCTGTGTTGAGGCGGGCAAGATGACGGCATCTGGCCACACAAGATAAGAACTGGATAGGTACTGATGCGGAATAGTCGGGCGTAGAGAAGAAGGAAGCTTCGAGAATTGTAGTGGGAGGACGGCCATAAACGAGGAAAAATGGAGAATAACCGGTAGTCCGCTGTACTGCTGTGTTATAGGCGAAAGTGACGAATGGTAGAATAGCGTCCCAATTTCGATGATCCGGTGTGATGTACATGGAGATCATATCCGATAAGGTGCGGTGAAATCGCTCAGTCAGCCCGTTAGTCTGGGGATGGTAGCTTGAGGTTGTCTTATGAAGAGTGGATGACGCGTGAAGAACTTCGGCAACGACTGCCAATAAGAAGGACGTCCCGCGGTCACTTAGGAGCACCCGAGGAGCGCCATGACGCAATACAATTGATCGCAAAAAGAAATTTGCTACTTCTTGAGCGGAACCGGTCGGTACAGGTGCTGTCTCAGCGTAGCGTGTAAGGTGGTCGACAGCTGTTATAATTCGATGGTTACCCCCATCGGAGAGAGGTAGGGGACCATATAAGTCAATGCCGACTACGTCGAATGGCGTGTCGGGACAGGGAACAGGTTGTAGAAGGCCAGCGGGCGAAGACGTCGGCCGTTTGCGACGTTGGCACAGAGGGCAGGATGCGACGTATTTGGCAACGCAGGAAGATAGGCCAGGCCAAAAGAATCGTTTTTTCACTCGGTCGTAGGTTTTGTCAACATCAAGGTGACCTGCAGTAGCGTCATCGTGGAGAGCCGCCAGTATACGTGGACGAAGCACACGCGGCACGACTGGGATCCAGCGAGTTCCATCAGGGCAATACACGAAGCGGAGTAGGATGCCATCTTCGAGCTTAAAATTGCGAAGTTGTCAGCGAAGCCGAGCATTGGGTGGGTCCGAAGCGCCAATAAGGCGGTCGATGATGGGTCGGCAGTAGGCATCGGCTAATTGCTGTGAGCGGAGAGCGTGTTTGTTTTCAGAGTCATCAAATGAAACTGTTGTGATATACGTCGGAGAAAGAGATGGTCGGCTGTGGTCATAGGTGGAAATGCATTGGGAAGAAAAACAGCAAGCCAATTCCGAAAGTGGACAGCGAGAAAGAGCGTCGGCGTCTTGGTGTTGGCGACCCGATTTATAAGTGACGTCGAAATTGTATTCTTGCAGGCGTAGAATCCAATGGCCAAGTCGGCCTGTCAAATTTTTGAGCGAAGACAACCAGCAAAGAGCATGGTGATCGGTCACAACTGTGAAATGCCGACCATATAGGTAAGGGCGAAATTTTTGGACAGCCCAGACGACGGCAAGGCACTCCTGCTCGGTAATGGTGTAGTTTTTCTCAGCTGGAGTCATAGTCCGACTGGCGAAGGCAATCACTTTCTCACGCGAAGTTGCATCGCGCTGCAGGAGTACAGCTCCAAGACCGAGACCACTAGCATCAGTGTGCAAGATGGTTGGAGCGCTTTCACTGAAGTGGCCAAGAACAGGGTCTGATGTGAGGGCGTGCTTCAGATTATTAAAAGCGGCTTCGCACTGTTCAGTCCCCACGAAAGTGCTGCGTGCTTTAAGTAGTTCATGAAGTGGAGCAGCAATACTTGCAAAATGCCTTATAAAACGCCGGAAATAAGACGCCAGGCCGAGAAAACTGCGCAATTCTGTAATTCGTTGTGGACGAGCAAAGTTCAAGACCGCGATGATTTTTTCAGGGTCTGGACGAATGCCGTCATGGCTGACTAGATATGTCCCAATATTTTAATTTCCTACTGTGCAAAGTGGCACTTCTTGGTGTTGAGCTGAAGGCCCGCTGAAGCGAGACACGTGAGGACCTCATTCAGGCGCGTGAGATGGTCGTTAAAAGTTGACGAAAAGATGACAATGTCATCCATGTAACATAAACAGGTTCTCCATTTTAGGCCACGAAGCACAGTATCGATCATTCTTTCAAATGTCGCTGGTGCGTTACAAAGTCCGAAAGGCATAACAATAAATTCGTAAAGGCCATCGGGAGTTGAGAAAGCGGTTTTTTCTGTATCGTCATCGTGCATAGGTATTTGCCAATAACCTGAGCGGTGGTCCAAAGTCGAGAAATATTCGGCGCCTTGGAGAGAGTCAAGGGCGTCATCAATTCTCGGCATTGGGTATACATCTTTGCGGGTAATTTTGTTGAGTGCCCGGTAATCAACACAAAAGCGTACCGAGCCGTCCTTTTTTTTAACTAACACTACTGGGGAGGACCATGGGCTTGTCGAGGGATGAATAATATTGCGATGGAGCATGTCATTTACATTTTCTTCAATTACTTTTCGTTTAGAGAGGGAAACCCGATAAGGCCGTCGGCGAACGATAGAGTTACCTTCAGTAATGATGCGATGGTGCGCAACACTAGTCCGTCCCAGTGGTGGAGAAGTGGCATCAAAAATGGCTTGGTGGTGTCGAAGCAATGTCAGCAGTTCTTGAAGCAATCTCAGCAGTACCCCGCACCTCCACCACTTGTAAAAGAAGGCTAGGTCGAGACGGCGAGGTCGTGACGGCAAGGACAGCCAAGCCTTGTCTAGCGTTTTTAATCCGATCACGAACCCAGGCGCGCGCCTGAGCCGGCGCCGCGGGACGATGATGATGTTATGCACAAATGAAAGAAGAAGATCATGGCATGTACAAATGAAAGAAGGTCCACAGAAGGCTCACACAATCTATTTATTGGTTACGTCAGCTATTTTATGTTTGAAGAGTGTCCAGTTTTCATTTACACTTCTGCTATGAAAGGATGTTTCAAACATTGACAAGAAGTTATTTAATTCATTGCTGATTGCTTCGTAGTTTCCCTTGTCGTAGAGCATAATAGTTTTCCGGGAAGGTTCTTTTAACACAGGTGTAAAGCTGAAAGTGGCATGAATTACTTTATGGTCGCTGATTTCGCGGAGGTACGTAAGGGATCCTAAGCTACCTGGATGAGTGGTCAGAATGAGGTCTAGGGTGTTAGCTGCTTCTCCTGCGACACGTGTTGGTTCAGATACTAATTGGGTCAAATTAAAATTAAGACAGACATTAAGGAATTCTCTCTACTCTTCCTGACTGACCATGGGCTGAGGTTGACTATTCCAGTTGATATTGGGGTAGTTGATATTGAATCCGATCCTGCTTTCTTTGATTCTTCTTCCCTAGCCAGCTTATATGGCTCCAGAATTTTCTTGCTCCGCCTCTAGATGCATCGTGTATATCAGCCATCCAGCGATCGGTGTACTGCCTTATTTTACTTTGGACGAGGGCCTGCACCTCAAGTTTCTTTTGTCGATATGATTCCCATTTTTGGTCGATTTCCTCCTGAGATACCTGTGCTTTCTTTGCCATTCGGTGTTTCCTTGAAGCAGCCCGTCGTTGTACAATAGCTTCCTTGATTTCCTTATTCCACCAGCTCCGTGGCTTCCTCTTTCCATTCAAGCGGTTTGCTACTTTATCCTCCTTAATTTTCCTCCTTATGAGTAGTTCTACCTGTTCATAATCCCAGTCTTCCATGGGGCTTTTCTCTATTGCTTCCTCTATGTCTGCTGCTATCTGCGCTATTTTATCGTCGTTTAATTTTGCGTTTACATTTTTTCTAAGTTCCATTTCTCTTTTCATCAAGGGCCCCATCTGCAGACTAATACATTTATGATCACTTCCTAGACTAGACTCCCCCTCTTCACCTATTTCTATTTTTGTGACCTTGCTGTAAATTTGCTGCGACATTAGAGAATAGTCAATGGTCGTCTGCCTGTAGCGGAATTCCCATTTGATTTCGCCTTCACACTTTGTTTCTCTATTTACTATAACTAGATCGTGTCGCTCACATAAATCTAGCATTAGCTTGCCGTTACAATCCGTGTATCCATCCAGATCGTCAATGTGGCTGTTCATGTCCCCCAGTAGAATAGTATTGGCCCCTTTTCCAAACTGGCTTATATCATCACTAAGACATTCAACAAGATCATTGTTTTCTTGCCTGCATTGATGTCCTGTTCCTAAATAAACTACCTCTAGCCATGTCATTATGCCGGCAATGGTTCCTGAAACCTAGATATGTTCTTTACAAGATGATTTAATTCTTTGCCAATTTGTTCCCTGGTGTATCAACATACCTACCCCTCCACCCTTTCTTTCCGTTCTCGTTCAGTTGCACCCTTCCCAGACGTACCCTTCTATAAACGGTGGATCTTCTAGATCCCTGAGATGAGTCTCGCAAAGAGCGTACACACCTATTTTGTCATCCTTAAACTGTTGTTCTATCTCTAGCCATTTAGCTCTTTTTCTACGTCCTTGCAAGTTTATGTAGCTGATCCTAGTGTTAAATTTCTTTTTTGTTCTTTTCTTTCTCGACCTACTCTTTGGCATTTTTGGGGGCTCAACCTCTATTATTACACTTTCTTCTGCTTCACTTCTAACTACCTCTGTGCACAAAGTCCTCGCGGACCCCCTAAAAAAGCTACAGCCCTGCCTGCCAGGCGCCAGCCGATCTCTGCTCCCACCCTTCTGTTAAAATGAATGCCATCTCGCTGAAAAGCACTACCAAAACCTGCTTTATGCACGTCCCTGTTTATCTCAACCACTTCGAAACGCTTCTCTAGGCTTAACTTTCTATGTCCTGATCAACTGTCACCACGTCCTTTTCTAGCTTTCCGTTGAATCATAGCACCCCTGGTACTGTGCATACAACTATCTGCGTTTGCTGTGCTATCTCCCTGATCTCGTCAACTCCCTTAGCTAAACTTTCCACCACTCCTGCAGTGTCACCATTTAGGACATCGTTTAGCCCCGCGGCTACTATTACCATACTGCGCTCTGCGGAATTCTTCAACAGCCTATTTTTACTCTCTTTCAGCACTGCCCTTATTGTGCTCCCTGGGAAGGCTCCAACTAACACTCTCTTATCACCCTTTACACGTTCCAAGATATCTCTCTTGCACCTGTTCATGTTAGAATCTCCGGCGATAAGCACCTGGGCCTTCTCTCTCTCTTTCCCAACTGCTGGCTCCTGCTTTCGGTTATCTGTGTCCTTATCTCTGGGATTTTCATTCTTCCTTACTTCCTCCTTTTTTCCGGCTTCTTAGTAGCTGCTTCTAAATAACTCTGACGGTTCGGATCCGCCTGACCTACTTTGCTTATGCCTTCCATGCCAGTGCTGGCCCCAGCCACGTGGCCCGCACTGGAATGTTCGTCCTCGTATGTTCCAAGGATAATGTTGGCCCCCCCTTTTTTTTTAAATTTGAGGAAGCTGTCCAAGCAGTTTCTGATTTTCCGCCCTTAACAAAAGTATTTCATTTTCTAAATCATCCACAGGAGACACTAAACTGCCCCTTTCTTGATCAAATCTATCTAGACGCGGACTCAGTACGCAACACTGACACAAAAAGTCGCTGCCTTCCGCTTCATCTACAGAGTCAAAATGTATTTCCTGAGAACGCTTTACCTTCTTTTGATTGCACATCTTAAGAATGCATCGACTGAACTATATCTATTACGAATTCTCAGAATATCCAAATTGCCAAAAGAAGACACAAGAAACGACTAGCAAACACGCGTTAAAAACCAATTCTGCGAATGCCAATAGCCTACAAAAAATAATATTTATCTAAACAAGATGGCTAAATAATGAACGCCAAGAAAACCTAGCTGCCGGCACAAAAAACCAGGCCGCTATGACAAAGAGCTAAAATCTATTCTTTGGGCTGCACCTAACCTAACTAGCTGAAAATGAAATAAAGTCAATAAAAGAAAGAACTCATCTATTTGACGCTTCGGAAGCTCCCGCTGTCGCCAGGCCGTCCGTTTCCGGTAGACACGTGCAATCGGAGGAGCGATGGAACACGCGTCCGCACCACACGGCTGTCAACTGTCAACTGATGAAGGAAATAAGGAATAATACACGAAGGAAAGAAGCCAACAGTCGGCGAGGCCAAGGAAAGCTTTGGGGATAGTACTTTATGTCTTTTTTTATGTTTACTTTCATATTCACAGATATTAGTAATGTAATCTGTTTAGGGTAAAGATAATTCAACACAAAGGAGAAGAAAAAACAGCGTGCCGATGGTGGCAACCGAACCCACAACCTCCGAAAAGGCACATTACATTTGCTGCAACCATTTTACACGTGCTTTCTTGCAGCTGAGCGGCTAGCCCACAGTGGCATTTTGTATTTGTTTATAGGAACGGAAAACCACAGTATATGTCACATTTTTTCTGTTAACACCTCATCGTATGGCAATATATTCTCACCTTTCACATTGAATAGTGTTCTCGTTGAAGGTGACATGTCAGCCCACGCTGACCTTGCCCGTGGCGTAGTGAAGCTTTCGCTTCAAAAACGTTGAGTTCATGGGTTCAGATAATAATCAAAGCTCACGCCGTCGATACCTGTCATCGTTCTGAAGAAACCACAAGGAGTTTTGGAAGAAAATTTAGAAGCGCCAAAAGTAAAGTCGTCGAGCAAATGCCGAGTATGACAACAACCGCAAACAATTTCTCCTAGATGTATACTACTGTTGTTTCGAACTCCAGAGCGGTTATTGTCATATCAAAGTATACGAGGATGACTGGTAATAAATCACTTTCCCGACGCCAAAAGGCTTCCGCGTTTTCAATTTTGGCCTTTGCTGCTGTCCTGGACCCTTGCGAAAACAGGTCTCAGATTCTGATCTTTCCTATTGCAACATTCTCGTACCTCATGCACCGCCTCTTAGCTATCCTTAAAAGCCGTTCGTTCAGCCGACCTCTCAATAACAAGACAAATGCCACTAGCTCCGAAATAGCCCATTTGTTGTTTTCTGAGAGTCCAAGTTGACACTGCGATATTAGCTGGCGTAGGGCTTTTTTTGCGCACATAGAATTTTTTGCGCCATGCTCACTCTTCTATCTCTTCAATAGTATCTGCTCAGGTTGCCAGCCATTCAGCGCTCCTCACAGATCAAGTATTATATCCTTAGGGAGTGAATAGTAAGAGACATTCTGCGATTTATGACTCTTGTTGAAATCAGTGCTTTACTCGCATAACAGGACGGTGCTACTGCACAGACTTTCACATGAATGTTGGGAATACTGGCCTCAGCTCCGTCTCGTTCAAAGGCAAGATGTTTTTCACAAATTACTTGTCTACGCCAACCATGTGATAATGCGCATATTAAATTTTATTTCAGAGAAACAACGTCAGGTGGAAATATGAGACCCTTGAAACTTGCACGTCTCGTTCCACGCCAGATCGCTACCAAATATCAAGCAGTGTGCTGGCTTAAAATTAAAGCTCCGCTGCTCTCGCTGCGTACATATTTATGCCCGCAGGAATTAGATTTCTTCGTTAGATGTAAGCATTGCTGTAAGCACAGCGACATGAATAGCCTACAGTGGTCTACCATGCACTCTTCGCCATAAAACACTAAAGGCGGCAATCGCTTGTTCGGACCACTCAGCCTGTATGGTATTATGTATAAGGCAGTACTTAGCATTTGGGAGCGATTATTATGCCTCCGGATCTGGTTGTGCTACACGAAGCACTATGTATTGGGAACAAACCTACCCTACTAATCGTGTAAAAATTCAGGTATTGGTTCACACCATAAGCGTATTGTTTGCGGCAAAACAAAACTTCTCGTGACACTTACAGAGCAAGAAAACGATACAATTGAAACAAAAAAATGCAATGAAATAGTAAAGACAAAAGGGAATCGTCCTCTGCAAAGTTCACGAAAGAATGTTCAAGAGCAGGAGATAGATTTCGGTAGCGGATCGGGGATCCTGACTAGGCAAATAAGTTTACCTAACCTCCAGAGGGAATGGTGATCCGCGACAACGGCAAACGGGCGTCCATATAGATATTATCGAAAGCTTTGTTGGCAAAAATGACAGCGAGGCATTCCTTCTCTGTGACAGTATAATTCCAACCCGGCTTCTTACGAAGGGAGCGACTCACGTACTCTACGACGTGCTCTTTGCTGTCGCATCGCTGGACAAGAGCAGCTCTAATTCCAACGTCGCTTTCATCGGTATGCACATCTGTGGGCGCTGAAGGATCGAAGTGGCGGAGCCCATTTGGCGACGTGAGAAGAAATTTCAGGTGGCAGAAGGCGGAGTCGTACTCATATGTTCGCTATAGCGCTACATGTTTATAAAGGAGGCTTGTCAGAAGGTGTGCGATGTCAGCTAAGCAGTATATATAACGGCCGAAGTACGAACACAAACCCAGACAATTCCGTAGCTCTAGTGAATTGGGATGATTTGAAAGTTGCGACCGCTGCTATCTTTTTCCACAAGCCGTCTTTATCCACGAGACATCAGAGAACTAGCATCTGGCGTGCTCCAAAATGGCACTCCTTTGAGTTCAGCACATGGCCAGCTTTGCGCATACTGTTAGGCACAAGAGCTAAACAGTCATGTTCCTCTCTCAGCGTCTTCCTGAAAATTGAGACGTCGTGTAAGTTGCTTATACATATTTCCCATTTTAAACCGCATGAATCGTTAGAAGCTAGTGGTTGTATTGCAGAGGCCGTATGGCATCCCATTATATTAGTCAAATCATCGGGTGTATTAAGCACAGTGTTCTCTTTGACAACCGGAAGGACAGGTCCATAGGTCCATAGGCCGCTTATGTAGCACATAATACGGAATCCCCCGAGGCCCGTATGCGCAAGCTGGGCTAAGATATACACAAGGATACCGATGAGGAACCCATTTACGAATCAAGCGGACAAGCCCAAATTAGGCTTGCCCATTTCCCATTAGGGCATAATATCGGTGTGGCGAGTGCAGACTAAGTGCACTTTTCCCATTTATTGCCCTCAAGGGTCTCCAATAGAATTGTAGGGCCAATGTAAAGCAAATTTAGGCTTTTTGTAGAAAAAGCCTGGCCTCACCTAAATGGGGCTATAACAAATCCCGCGTTGGCCAAAGCGGGGCTAAAAACAGACATGCCCGCCCGTTGCTTAGGTGATCCTTGATGGTGATTCTAGGGAAGATCAGACGGGACTGTGGGGTTCATGAAGAAAACTCCTGGGCTGCCCCAAAGGGAACTGCGCACCAAAAACCTGGATAGTTTCCGCATGGCCTGTGGCGCTGCTGCAAGTGCTCATACCCGATTGAGCCCACAACGGTCTCTTTCGGGGCACTTTAAGGCATATGCGCTGCAATTGTGGACCTAAAGCAAATAGAAGCTGCGCTCGCCCAAATGGGGCTGCTCATACAAAAGCCGAATAGGTCCCTCACGGGTCGTGACCTTGCTGAATAGCGGGCATGCCCCATGCTGCCCACACGTCTTTTTGGGGTACTTGCGGGCATATGAAACATATCGCGCGTAACTAGAAGGTTGGTTTTAATGCGGTGTTGACTCAAAAAACACTTGAAAGCAGGTCAAGAGTACCGAGAGACGGTCGGCACCAAACTTCAGCCTCGTCACATTGAACGTCACCAGACCGCTTCCGCGTCTTTAAGGTTCGGCGCAGAAGGCTCGCGACGAGCAGCCGCGCAGCGGCTTCTGTTGCACTGGCTACAATATTTTGTACTCTATGCGGTAAAATAAAATTAGCCCATTTGTGGCTGCCCATGCAAGGCCACAGTTCGCCTTATATTGGCTGTAGGCGGGCTTGCGCCTCCGTTACTTCTCCATCCTTTAAGGGTGCCATTTTACTTATGTTTTGACAGTATACGGCCCCTAATTGCTGCTTCTGGAGGTTTTGCATAACTCTTCTAAGCATATCCATGCCATCACTAGAGACTACTTTATTTTACTCTGGCAACTATGTTAATTGCCCAGCACTGTCAGCAATTGTGTAACAGTAACTGTTATGCTTTACGAGTTTTTACATACCTACCTCCAAATCTCCCCTGCGCCATTATTACTCCACACAGAGTACCGAAATAAATTTTCAAACCAATATTTAGGAGAGCACCCTTTTGAGAAAATTACCGCCACTGGTCCCAGTACCCAAGCGTGCTATCTTATTATGGGCCCATTATGACGTTAGTGACTGGACGTACTGGGAGGCGGAATACTGGCACGCTCCGCAATGGTGGCACTGGCATTCCGGCGAAGAAAGGCCTCGGCTAAAAAGTAAAGAAGCGCCTCAAGTGCAATAAAAAGCTAAAAAGCGAAAAAACTTCAACTTGTAGAAAAAAAAAAGTGGCAGCACTGGCGGGATTCGAAGTATCTCTCGCTCCATACCTTATCGCGCTAACCACTCGGCCATGCCAAGTTTTTTTATTTCTTGTTAACAATAAAGTTTACAGTGGGGCAATGTCAGAGTGTAATAACACGAAGAGCTTTAGCAAAATTAAGGGTTCACAAAGTTTCAAAAGCGCTTTAGGTTAGCCAGTTCGTTCAAAACTGGCATCAATTCAGGTTTCTCACTTCGCGCATTATAGATGATGATCTGGTTTTTGACACTTTCAATATAATACTCCCTCGCGGAGCGCGCATCCACGTCCGCGTGTCTCACAGCCGTTCTCGTTTTCCATACTTCCTATTACACAGTGGTGCACTATCTATTAAACCATGGTTGAGGGAAAACGGTGTCTTCGTCACGTGGTCGGTAGACTGCTTTATTTGCCATAAGCCGGAAACCTTGGACCATATTTTTCTTGACTGCAGGGATGCATTCTTTCTTTGGGATAGCCTCCAAAGGACTTTAAAAAAGGACTTGCAATTTATACCATATGATATACGATTCCTGCCGGTTCATAACCAAGGGGGCGTGCCATACGACTTATTAATGTTGCTTTTCCTCCAGAGTGTATGGAAAACGAGAATGGCTGTGAAACACGCGGCCACGCCGAACTAGGATCGTAATATTTTTGCATGTATGTCATGGACACATTTATAATGCTGGGACTTCATGTATTAACCATTGCTGCCGCGCTAACAATTACAACTTGTTGACCATGGGAACTTTCTGCGTGGTCTCATGACTTGCAACTAATGCTACGGGTGCCTATGCGAACTATATTGTGCACTGGAATCCTTTTAACGTGTGCAGTTTCACAACGCTGGGAAGTTTAACAGAGCCGGCACTTTGATGATGCTCTACTATCGTGGGCGTAATTTTCGCGGGACATGGAGCTTTAGCACAATCTTCAAAGAAGAAAATGCGACGACGCTTCAAAAGTGGCAAGCGGAGCAACGAGGATACTATTTTTCTGGTAACGCAATATTATTAGTATGAAAGCATTTCTGGCAGCATTGCGATTTACCGAGGGCTCGGTGGTTTATCGCAGAGCAAAAAGGAGCGCAAAAGCTTGTAAAACACGTGAAATATTATAATATACAAGAGCTGTATGCTGTTGTTTCCTCTTATGGGTCCATCGCTCGGTAAATTACTCTCTTCCTCGTGTTATCATTTTGTTTGTGTTGTTTATGTTGGGGGCTGCGGTACGGGCTACGATCGCCAATGCGCAGTCCCTGTTTGGAGAATGTGAGTGAGCCCACAGTGAGCATTTTGGCAGTAATCATCATGTTAGAGTGCCATCAAGAACAACCTGTGAAATTTTTATGCATGGTAAGTGCACTATTCCATTCCAGTTTTAGTTGTACCTTACGCGTCAGTCTGTCATGAGATTGTGGTTGTTGTGGCTGTAGGAAGAAGGAAAAGAGAATGCACGGGCCGCTACTATCTCTGTAGCTGAGACGCCCTGCTGCCTCATGCGGACAGAATAGAAAATAGAGAAGAAAGAAAAAGAAGACGGAGAGAAAGACGCGCGCCGCAACAACAGCCGTCGTCCGCCACCTAAGCAGTGGCGGTTGCAAATAGCGGCGGCAAAAGTTCAGGATTATGCACGAGCGTGTAGACTAACCTGCTCTCACAGAAAATGTGAGCTCCTAGTCGTCCGCCAGCAAAAAATCAGGCCACGATCGTCAATCACGATGACAACTCACCCATCAAGGAAGTGCAGACCACCGAGATACTGGGTCTGTACATCAATAACAACGGCAACAACCAGCATCATGAGATTTAGGCATAACCTAGGAAGTACATGAATGATCAATATATGGCAATTGAGGGCGAGCCCGCTGTGGTTGCGGTATTCAGATTTGGTTGGCGAGACACAAGTGGTTGTGCCGTCAATATTTTGTGAGTCGTAATACCTTAAAATAAATATATTATGCAGAAATATATTTTGACCCGCGAATCGTTGCCCCAGTGTCAGAAGCATGCAGGAGTTATGCGAAGGGATCCTGTAGGCAGTTAGTTCACGGGGTATGGGACACTCTAAAAAGTTCTGTTTATTACAGAACCAGCCCCACGGATGTTATATTTTGGAAGTTCACACATAATGACGCAACAATTGTCCGTTAAGCTTTCATTTTATTAGACCATTCTGGCATAAAACTTCTATGCGTGGGACAGTAAACAGGACGATATGGTAAACAACCGCCTCCGCTGTTCATGGAGACAAAACCCCTGACTTTGGCAGTGGTTCGAAATGAAGCCAAAATTAGAGACGAGGTACCTCTATATCTAGCAATCTTTAAAATAGAAGCATTTTAAGGAAACAAATTTTTCGTCATTCGGGTTAAGTTTACTGATGTTACATAACTAAAAAATAAAATAAATGTTCTAAATTATGGTGTTGTAAATGATAAGTGGTGTTCGATACTTAGCTGGCTTCTCAAAGCGCACAAGTAGCAAATGATAAATAAGTGATTGTTTCATTCGTTGAGAGTTTCAACTCACAGTAATTTCAGGCACGACTGGAGTGGATTCACTATCCTGGGGGTGAATATTGGGAGTTTGTGCACATATACCGTGGCGCATGCGCCGAAATCAAGATCTCGCAGATTTGATTGTTATGGTGGCTTCTTTGCATCCGCGCATGGAGAGCTCCTCGTTTACTTTAAGAAGTGTGTTCAGTCTTCAAAAGATTTGGCACCCTTTAGACACGCTCTTGGTTCCTTAATGTCTTCCGTGCGGTCCATACACTAATCCAAATCTACCCATTTTCTGTTTTCCGAAATAGAAACTTGGTCCCTCGTGCGCATAAAAGGTGAGCCCCGGGCCTCTTCCTAGGGACCCAGACAAGTTTTCCTCATCATGCAAACTCTGTGGCAAGCCAGTAGACTTCCTACACACCCTTCTTACATGCCTCACCCCCCCTTTCTTCAGCCCCTATCAGCGAATGTCGCAGAGTCCTACTGGGGTTTCTCATGAAGAGCGCTTCAAGTCAAGGCCAACGGTAGATCATTTCTAGTGCTGTAAGGAGGATTGCTCTTCAAGGGCTTTCTTTTACATTTTAAGGATGTCTCCCATGTAGTAATGGAGCCCCCAAGTGGCATGCCGGGGGCTTCACCCCCACTATTTCTTCCAATGGCAATAAAATGTTTCTTTCACCACCGTAAACCGCTTTTGAAAGAAGCGCCTCTCTGGAAACCCGTATACATGAACTAAAGTCCGGTTTGCATCGCTTCAGGATGTGATCAGTCTTGCAGAAATTTGAACCTACCAATGATCTTTTCATTTGTGCTTCGCATTCAACCCTGTACCTCCCTAATGACTGGCCGCTCAGGTTGTGCTATAAGAGATGATATTGTCTAATCTTGATCTTCACGTAAGCATTTCGTAGGGGATAGGTTACGCAGAAAGTTTTGTGAGCTGGGTTCCTAGTGTCCTGGGTTCATTGGTTTCTCCTTATCTCCCAGTGCACAACAATGGGTCATCAAACAATGCGACTGATTTCACGACGAAACTCTTCACACCCAACACATACGGCGTCCTAATTTCATCCTATTGCCATTGCCATGTTTTTTAACGCTACTAACGTATCACCATCTCATGCCGTGAGCTCTTGCTTTTGATGCGTGTACGCTATTGGCACCTGCCTGGCCTCATGAGCGAGATATCACGGGAATGCTTCTGACAGGTAGTAGTTGCTAAGGGACGTGCTTGGACTGGACAGGGTGTGGATCTAAATCAGAAAACCATATTACATGGCCGTGTTGCCAGGCGCTGCCAACTCGGGCTTCGACTTAGAGATGAGAGGGTGAGATCGGAATTCATGCTCTAAAAATTCTAGGCGGCACTTTAGACCACTAAAGTGCATCGAGGAAAAGCCTCTATTGCGCCATGGTATGAAGCCCTTCACCCGCAACCCCTTTTACTCTCCTTTTTCACTACCATCTTCCTCCTTTTGAAGCGAAAAGCTTCACTCGAGATTTGTTGTGGCTGTAGGAAGAAGGAAAAGAATATGCACGGGCTTGCTACTGGCTCTGTAGCTGAGCCACCTCCTCTGATTTATTTATCGGAAGGGAAAGGCGGGGTAACTGTCTCACTTGTTTTTCTGTGGACACCGCAACCGCGCCGTAAAGGAAGGGAGGAAGATGGAAGTGAAAGTGGAAAGAGAGAAAGAGGAGCCGTAGTGGAGGGCTACGGAAATTTCGACCACCTGGGGATCTTTAACGTGCGCTATCGCACAGCACACGGACGCCACTTCGTTTCGCCTCCATCGAAACGCAGCCGCCGAGGTGGGGTTCGAACCTGGGTACTCCGGCACCGTAGTCGGGCGTCTTACCACTGCACCACCCCGGCGGGGCAACCACCTCCTCTGCCTCGTGCAGACTCCTCTGCTTTGTGCAGACAGATGAGAAAGTAGAGAAAAAGGGAAACAGAAGTGGGAGAGAAAAAAAAACTGATTTATTTATCGGAAGGGAAAGGCGCGGTAACTGTCTCACTTATTTTCTGTGGACACCTCAACCACACCGTAAAGGAAGGGAGGAAGGTGGGAGTGAAAGTGGAAAGAGAGAAATGATGATTGGTTCTCAGGAAGGGAAAGGCGCAGTATCTCTCACACTTGTGTCTGTGGACACTTAAACCGCGCCGTAAAGGAAGGAAAGAAGGTGTAAGTTAAAGTGGAAAGAGAGAAAGAGGAGCCGTAGTGGAGGGCTGCGGAGTAATTTCGACCACCTGGAGATCTTTAACGTGCGCTGACATCGCACAACACACGGATGCCTCTTCGGTTCGCCTCCATCGAAACGCAGCCGCCGAGGTCGGGTTCGAACCCGGGTATTCCGGACAGTAGCCGGGCGTCTCACCACTGTACCACCCCGGCGGGGCGGAAAGAGAGAAAGAGGAGCCGTAGTGGAGGGCTACAGTAGTTTAGACCACCTGGGGATCTTTAACGTGCGCTGACATCGCACAGTACACGGACGCCTCTTTGTTTCGCCTCCATCGAAACGCAGCAGCCGAGGTCGGATTGGCGCGGTTCAGGTGTCCACAGAGCAAGTGTGACAGATACTGCACCTTTCCATTCCTGTGAACCAACAAACCAGTCGGGTGTCATACCACTGCACCACCCGGCAGGGCAGGGAGAGAAAGACGCGCGCCGCAACAACAGCCGTCATCCACCACCGAAGCGGTGGCGGGTGAAAATGACGGCCTACAGCAGATAAAAATTCGGTGGCAGGGAAGCCCCCGCCATAAGCGGCGGGGACCTACCTTTCCCAGACCCCTCAGGGGAGACTCGAGGGTCGGCGCCGAGCTTCGCGTATGCCGTATCATCATCATCATCATCATCATCAGCCTGATTATACCCACTGCAGGGCGAAGGCCTCTCCCATATTTCTCCACTTAACCCGGTTCTGTGCTAGCTGCATCCACTTGACCCCTGCGAACTTCTTAATCTCATCCGCCCACCTAATTTTCTGCCGCCCCCTGCTACGCTTTCCTTCCCTTGGAATCCAGTTTGTTACCCTCAGTGACCATCGGTTATCCTCTCTTCGCACTACATGTCCTGCCCATGTCCATTTCTTCTTAATTTCCACTAGAATGTCGGTAACTTGAGTTATTTCTCTGACCCACTCTGCACGCTTTCTATCTTAATGTTACCCCTACCATTTTGCGTTCCATAGCCCTCTGGGTTGTCCTCAACTTAAGTAGAACTCTTGGTTAGCCTCCACGTTTCAGCCCCATAGGTGAGTACAGGCAAGATGCAACTGTTGTATACTTTCCTCTTTCAGCCGTATGGCGCGACCGAATTGACGTCACAGCCTAAGCCAGCTGCGCAGCCCTGTCGCTAGGCGCTGCCGGAGTTGCCTAGAAACGCTTAAGTGGGGTGCCACTCATCCTCATTAAAAAAAAGATTAGTCTCCATCCGGGACTAGAAATTCAATCCTTCCGCAGGGTAAGGAAAACATAAGCTGCTTTGTCTTCAATGTGTACAGCTCGCCCAAAGACAAAGGCACCGAGATCCCAGGTCTCCTTCAGAATGTCGTTAGAGCAGCAGGGAGAGCTCAAATTCTAATCATCGGTGAATTTAACGCCCAACATATTGCATGGGGATACAGAAAATGCAGTACCAAAAGGAACCAAAATTTGGATTGCAGCACAAAATCTTGGCCTCTCTTTTCTCAATGACTCGCAAATTGCCACAAGAATAGGTAATAGCGTCAGTATCGATATATCTCCAGATCTCACGCTGTCTAAAAACATTGGCGATATTCGGTGGTGCAACACGGGTGTCCCACTTGGCAGTGATCATAATATTATCTCAACCGCTTTCCAAATCCAAGCCAACAAGCCCCCCAAAACGACCATCAAAATTACGGATTGGGACAAATTTCGCAAAATTCGGGAGCAAACCGCTCCAACCGATATCTCTAACCTGGAGAAATGGATCTCTGATCTTACCTCAGATGTAGAACATGCCACTTGATATGCACCTGCGTCTGCAGAGCAACATACCACGGACAATAAATTGCTCCACATGTGGGAAGCGCATGCCAGCCTTCTTAGACTCTGGAAAACAGAGCGCAACAACAGGACACTACGTGTAAAAATTGCTCACTTAGAAAGGGAGATTGAGCAGTACTCTCTTGAATTGGAAAAGCAACAGTGGGGCCAAATTTGCGATAGCATGAATGAACAGCTAGGCACCAAAAAGACGTGGCTCCTACTTAGGCATCTCCTAGACCCCAGTAACCCTAAACGGCTCAAAAAGACCAATTGGTTCGACTTGTACACCAGTATCCGGGTACACAGGACGCACTCATTAATGAACTCCAACAACGATATGTAAACACCACAGACAATGGACCGCTGCCAGACTACATTGGGTTGGATAATGCGTACCTCGACAGGGACATCAAGGATGCAGAAGTCTGGCAAGCGCTGGGTCAACTGCGCACAGGCGCAGCACCTGGAACGGACGGAATAACCAATAAATTCTCCGAAATCTGGACCCTAAGTCAATCCTCGCCCTAAGGGAATTCCTTAACCATCATTGGCAATCAGGCACCCTCCCACAAAGCTGGAAACATGCCAAAATTACTTTCATACCTAAACGTGGTAAAAAGCTAGCACTAGAACATTTGAGGCCCATCTCCCTGACCTCTTGCCTGGGAAAACTATTTGGGCACATTATCCTTACTAGGCTCCACAACTACGTTGAGGACAACGGTCTCCTCCCGGACACAATGATTGGTTTCAGGGCAAACTTATCTACCCAGGTTGTTATGATTCGTCAAAAAGGGATATAATCGACAGGGACAGAAACAAACATACCAGAGCCGTCCTGGGCCTTGATTTAAACAAGGCCTTTGACAACGTCTTACACATAATCATCCTTGAAAATCTAAGTAGTATTAATCCAGGCATCAGAACATACAATTATATCAAATCATTTTTGTTTAAACGTACAGCCGTCATAAGACTAGGGAACATAACATCCGCCCCAATAACGTTAGGAACACAAGGTACACCGCAAGGCTCGGTCCTTTCCCCATTTCTACTCAATTTGGCACTCATCCGCCTACCGGGTATGCTAGCCGAAATTCCAGATTTGCACCACACCTACTATGCTGATGATATCACCCTCTGGACCAATAACGGTAACGAGGGCGAAATCGAAGAAACTCTGCAATTGGCAGTTGACCAGGTAGAAAATTACGCCGCACAAGCAGGACTTACTTGCTCACAGCCTAAATCTGAGCTCCTCGTCATTCGAGGTAAGGGGAGAGGTAGGCGAGCACACCAAGATTCTATTCCCATTACTGTTAAGGTTAATGGACAACCCATACCAGAAGTCCAGACACTGAGGGTGTTGGGCCTCTTAATCCAGATTAATGGCAAGAATGCGGAGACGATTAACAGGCTTTCTGCCACTACCCGTCAGACTATCCGCCTGATTAAACGGATTGCCAACAGGAGAAGGGGCATGAGAGAGAAAGACCTGTGCAGATTAGTGCAGGCATTTGTTCTCAGTCGCTTCACCTACTCAGTGCCCTACCTACAGCTCTATGCCGCAGAGAAGACCAAGCTGGAGTGCCTCATCAGACAAGCATTCAAAGCGGCACTAGGGCTTCCTCATTACACATCTACAGAAAAGTTTCTTCAACTCGGCATTCACAACACACTCGAGGAACTTTGAGCGGCCCACATCACCACACAGATGGCGCGGCTGACAAAAACTAAAACAGGCAGAAGCATCCTCGGCGCACTGGACGCAAATTCAGAGCCAGAAATAGATGAACCGAGAGATCTACCCACACCAATCAGGAAGCGGCTCACCATTAAGCCGCTGCCCAAAAACATGCATCCTATACACCACGAGGGTAGGAGGATGGCCAGGGCCCTGGCTCTTCATAAGACTCATAAACACCAACCGGGTGTTATCTATGTTGATGCGGCTGAGTATGCAGTTCCAAAAAGAGCATTTGCAGTGGCAGGGGTTAAAGGAACACACGCCACAGCCTTCTCGGCCTCCCTCCGTGTACGTACATCCGCAATGGCTGAGGAGGCAGCCATCGCTTTAGCCATTACAAATTCAGAGGCAGATATTATCATCAGCGACTCCAAGACTGCCATACACAATTTCGCCCGAGGTAGAATTGCGCAATCTACTCTAGATATTCTTAATAAGATTCCCTTCCCAGATAGGGACATTGAATTAATTTGGGTACCGGCACATTCTGGCAACCCTGGAAACGAGGCGGCTCACCAGACAGCCCGAGGTTTAGTCGACCGGGCGGTGACCACCTCCGCTCTTGGGACGGCCAACGATAATCTTATATCATTTCATGATTTAACCCACCACTTCCGCCTTGAATGAAGGAAGTTTCCGCCCCCGCACAAACGTCTAAGCAAAGAACACGAAATTACCTGGAGGAGACTCCAAACAAACTCCTTTCCAAACCCGGTAGTTCTCTCACGTATGTTCCCCAGCCAATTTTCTCCTGACTGCACACTGTGCGATGAAAGAGCTACCCTCAACCATATACTCTGGGCACGGCCGCTCGATGGAAGCGCACTGGGTGCGGCCTGCTGCGTCGCGCCGCCGTCTATGGGCAAGCGCGTCCTTGGGGAGTTTACACTTGCGCCCGCTATTTCTGCTGAAGGCGCCACTGTTCGGGGACACGTCACCGCCGGGGTCGCCGGCTCTGAGCGCGGGGTTTGCTTCCTTTCTGGACGCGTTCGCCTCGTGTCTGCGTGGTAAACGCAAAATTTTTGTGTGCGCGTGTGCAAGCACGTTAACGTTGAGACGGGATGCGTTTGTTTTTAAGGCGAAAGCCGTTCTAGGCTCATGGAGCGAAAATCTGTGCGCAGAAGCTGTGGCTGTAGTCTGTGCGTCGCATCTGTGCACTGGTGTGTCTGTCGCAAAAGCGGACGTGCAACGAGAGAGATTAAGAATGAAAATGATTGATGGTGATAGGTAATCAATAAAAGTTATAAATAGACATTGATAGAGGTAATGACTAATGCTAATGACTAAGGATGTTTAATAACGACTAAAATGATTTGTAATGACCAGTATATCAAACTATGGCATGTAATGACCGCAATTGATTAGAAATGAGTACAAGTGCTTAGCGATGTGTGGTAATGAATATAATAGCTAGGCATGACTCATCATTACTGCTAATTAGCAGTAATGATGAGCTACGAAATAACCAATATGTGAAAGGATGACATGTAATGACCACTGCTGATTCTAAATGAGTAACCTGCTTAGTTATGAGTGGTAAGGGCTACAATGACTACGCAGGCAGACTCATCATGACTGGGAAACGACAAATATATTAAACGACGACTTGAAATGACGAACTGTGGCAAACGATGAGAGGCAAATGATAGGACAACGGTAGGCTTTCGCCGTCCTCCGCTTAAGAGACATCTAAGAGACCCTCAAATTTTATCTGCTGAGCTCTCTTCAGACAAAGGCAGTAGCGAGGAGTGGAAATGCACTCGCTTCCTCTGAAATGAAAGCGGCGCTGAGGTTAAAAGTCCAGATGCTGAAGCATAATGCCCAATAAGCTGCCATTGAATTTGCTACAAGGGACAGCAGATTGGACTTGTTGGTGATCAATTATAGGTTAACAGTACAAACAACGTGACGGGAACACAGGAGAAGAGGACGGCACAACCGCGCTAGTTGTGTCGTCCTCTTTTCCTGTGTTTCCGTCACGTTGTTTAACCTATTTAGTTACCAGGAAGCTGGCCAGTGAGCTAAGATTTTTGACGATGTGTTGTGAAGCAGATGAACACGATGAGGTAGCACCAGAAGCTTTTCTCGCAGGTTATGTTGCGAGGACATAGAAAATGGTACGAAGCGTTTTTTTTTTTTTTTTTATGTAACCCACTGATAGCGAGCTGGGCTGGAAATGTCAACTCAACAGTGGAGCGACATTTATGGCTATGGCATAAACCTCTCTCATGAAAGGTTTTCCAATTGTGATTGGTAATTTTCTTCCCTTTTTTTGTGTGGCCATTTAATAAGCGTACTCGGCTGCTCGCTGAATCTCGGCTGCAGTTGCGCTCTGAAGCGTGAACATTCATTTGATCGCAGCTAAGAGTTTCGCAACAGGAACACTCGATGCGCGTTCTTCCATTGAAAATTACAAACCAAAAAAACTGTACGGGTTTGCGAGCAGCCAATAAAAATGGTAATAAAATCTTTCGGCGCACATACGTAGCACCTTGAGGCAGCCCGGCTCTATGAAGCGCGCTGGTCATGCAAAATGCGAGAAGCCATGACGGATAGCCTTCTGGCGCAAAAAGTTTAAGGTCTCCAACTGAGTCGGAGATCCCAGGTTATCATGTAGATTTGACCTAACAAACATCTTAATATTTCCAAGGTAACATTTGTCAGAATGAAGTAGAAAGGGTGGTTACATGTCGCATTTTCACAGAGGTTGCTCACAGTAGGACAATATATTTTTATTGGATAGCGCTGTCAGCTTAGAACAGGTTTACATAAATTTGTTTATAAAGGCTGTATGCAGGAATGAGTAAATGGTATGAAAATGACCCACGGAATTCGCGACATAGTTAAATGGTTATGCATTAGGCTACCATGGCAGCTGAACAGCTTCGAATTGTTCTCAGCCGGGTGACATTTTCGTGTGACAAACAACTTGATCCGAATGCAACATCACGGTAATGCGAGCTCTCCAATCGAGTGGCCTTGATCCACCGTCACATTAAGTTTTTCGGGGTACACTCCAGTATGCATCGTTGCCGAGCAAGCGCTAGGTGCTGACATGGTCATATTAGACATGACATTATATACTAATTCGTGTTGCCTAATTGTGTGAAGCGGAGCTCTTATATCCTTAAAATAAAAGGCTTCTACCACGCCGACGCCTCCCTGAAAGCGCAGCCAGGCGCAGCTCTCCGCGCGCGGCTGTGCCCGAGCGGTAGCGCCGCGGCGGTGGCGACGGGAAGTAGGCGCCTCCCGCCGGTTTCGGGCGACGTAGCAACACTATAGTAGCAGGCCGCACCTAGTGCGCTTCCATCGAGCGGCCGTGCTCTGGGGATGCAAGGAGGACCCCCCACCTCCAGAGTTAGGAGAAATCCTGCATCCAGATGACTAGAAGACCCTGCTGCGCAGCTCGGACCCGTGCATACAAGTCCAGATCCTCAAGCGCGCCTACGAGGTCGCTAACAGGCTTGACCTGCTGGCCATCTAGTAGGGCAATATAACTCGGCCCTATATAACTATCCGGCTAAATAAAGGTTTCTTCTCTCTCTCTCTCTCTCCATCTTTTCATCTCCAGCAGAGATATTTACCGCTGTGCCCCGCCGCAGGTCGTGCTTTTTTTATTGTTATTTTGTGTTAATGAAATTTACAGTGGGGAAAAGTGAAAGTATAATACCACGAAGAGCTCCAACAGGAGAGTGAAACGCTCTTCATAACTCCGCTTGTTTACCGTGAGGATGATAGCGAGATTCCGTGAGTGCCAGATAGTGTGATTGGCGCGCAATTTGAAAGTACCAAAGACTAATATAGTCACGTCACTCAATTAGGGTGACGCCAAGGATGTGACGGGATTCATATGCAGTCAGCTATGAGGACCAAGCGGGAGCGAGTGCGCTGCGACGCCGCCGTGTGGCACTTGTCTTCCGCGACAGATGCTGCGCCTTTCCTTTCGTGTAAACAAATTATAGAACGTCGGTGAACTTGTACGCGCTCGACATGGAAGCCAATGAGAGTTTAGCTGCGGACGAATGGCGCAGAAGACTGGAGAAATTAACTTTATCTGATCCTGAGGTAGTCACTGCTTTTCGCTACGTATATCCAGGCATAGCAGAGCTAAGCCATTTTTTATTTTTCTTATGGCGTAGCTAGGTGTACGCGGAGAATTGTGAGAGATACTCTACCTTTTCTTTCATGTAAACTAATTTAAAATGATACTGATGCCTGCTTTGCTGCGCTGCTTCTGTATGTTGTGTGTTTCGGCGTTCGAGGAATTGTCAAATGAAAGGCGCCACACGGACGCCTGGAGGGGACACCCAGCGGCGTCAGCATCGTATAGACAAGCGTCATGTTTGTAAACAAAGATGGCGCTGCGATCGGCAGCGACAAGGCGTGTAGGCAAAAGCGCCGCGTGCCTACACTGCGCCAAGCGATCGTGCCAGCGAAATCAGTTCGCGCGTGTGAATATTTTGAAGCGTAAGCTTCGCTTCTGCGTAGAAATAGTTTGGTTTATGCCTGGAGAGTATTTCAGCTCGTTATCAGCCGATTACTGCTGGAATTACCTGGCGAATGGCGCTGCATTATCTTCCTTATCCTTGGCCTCAACAGCACGCGGCTACGGCCGCGTAAGCGACTGCAGTGAATGATTAAGTTAAATAAAACGAAAAACGGCAATGTACAAGAAAGACTAATAGTCAACATTGCTCAACTCCCAGGCCTGGAAGTGTGTATGACTTGAAGTGCTTTTTCAAATGCAGACTCTTTTGACTGCGCGCCTTTCTAGCTGCTTCAAGCACTTTCACTTAAGGAACAATATTATCGGCAACTATATGTAGTGAACTAGAAATTACATTTCTAGCTCACTTTACCGCCAACGTAAGTCATATAATTTCATATTTAATAAGAACTCGATCTTTTAGTAATTGTAACATGTTCCCATAGTGCGCTGCCAACTTGTTTTCGCCTGCTCAATAAAAAAGACTTTTGACGTCTGTCTCATCTTACATACGTTATGGTGGCATACATACGTAGCCAAGGTCATTCACAGGTTAATATATACGTGAAGGCCAGTGAGAATTTTCTCATTTTTTTCTATTTGCTCTCTAGGAGAGACGCATGAGTGCAGATGCAAATTAACGTTTTCCACGATCGCTTGCAGCGAAATTTGCGCGATCTGCTGATGTTTTTGAATATAATTGAAACTTTTTTTATTCGAATGCGCGTCATTATGCTTTTACACCCGTCATTATGCTTTTTTACACCTCTCATTGCCGATTCCACTTTGGGACATTAAACTCCATGTAACATATATACTTATCCTGCTAAACCAGAGCTAGGTTGTACGTGGATATTTAATTCGTATGTTCGTCAGGATCTTAATGACCTTCAAAAAGAAAATTTAGGACTATGAGAAATAACGCTGCGGGACTGCCCGGATTGTAACGGTGTTACTATAGAACCGGTGATGAAAAATCACTAAGAACTCGCAAAAGTAAAAACTGAGAAAAGCTATTTTACAATTTGGTCAGTGGGCATGTTATAGCGGCAATATCGCGCTGGAGTAACCTCTCAAGGTAATTACAGTTACCTTCGCAGCAGCTTATTCTTTTTCTGAGTGAATATTGTACGGGCAATACTGCAGATGAATGGGACTAGTGCAGCTTCCCTGCGGGATTGATCGCACACGAAATATCGCGTCTAAACTTCTTATGACTTGATAGTATGTCAAAACGGGCACGAGCTGCAGGCGTTTATTGTTATTGCGCTCTTCGTCGTGCCGCCGAAAAGTAATCACGACAATTAAGGATTGCAAGCGAACTCATCTAGTTGCAGATAAGGAGTGCAACGCACGTTAGCCGCGAAGGTAATCCGTCACCGAAGTCTACTTGTCGCGCTCAACACCGCTGCCCTTCGCTCTCATCTTTATCCGACCGCAAGAAACAAATTAAAACAAGTGCCATTTCGTTTTTTGTGCCTAGTGGTGCAATCAACCGCACCACAGCTTGCAGAAATATCGGGAATTACGCCCGAAAACGCAGCAAGTGCCGTGCATCCAATGCAGACGGTTCGGGCTTTTGCCTACACCACGAAAGTCACTGCTGTCGCCAGCGACGCCGCATCACCACTGACGTCACGGGCTGAAGCTTGTGCCCGGACGTTACATCATCATGACGTCAGATTTGTTTATATGACGTCACATAGGTCGCCATGATGACGTAACCAGGTAACATCATAGTCATCTTGTGAAATTGTTAGCTACATCTCTAACTACTAATACTAATTACATCTCCATGGCAACCACACTGCCATGGGGCAAGACACGAACTGCCCGGCATGACTATCAGGATGATTGACACCTATGTTGGGACGGGACAGAAAGCCGGACGCCGCATGAGACATTAAATGATTCCAACAAAGGCATTATGGAGGCAAAATAATTTCAAGAAGACATTAAAGGCTTTCGCCTTAAAACTGGGATTCCAAGGTGGACAACGTCCCATCTACTATACAGGAACGATTAAACTTTGTGGTTAAAGCGGGGATGTGTACTTTGATATACCGGGCCTGATAATAAGGCCATATATGCTCGAATTGAATTGGCAGAAATTCGGGAGGTCCTGCAAGATCTCAAAAAGTGATCTGCTCCGGAGCCATAAAGTATCACAAACACTACGTTTAAGAATCTGGACGGAGACTCTTGACGCTTCATTTGCGAAGTAATGTATAAAATTTGGGAAGTGGCCAAAATCCCAGAGGAGTGGAAAATCTTCAGATTGGTCCTTATTCCTAAACAGGGAAGAAACTTGAACTATCAAACATGAGGCCCATATCTCCCACCTCTTGTCTGGGAAAGCTCATGGAAAAACTGGTCCAACTCAGAATCTTTAGACATATGGAAACCAAGGAACTCTGGCCAGTGGAGATGGTAGGGTACAGGCCGGGATTAGGCGCACAGGATGTCATGCACAGAATAAAGCACGAAATCATGGACGCTAACGAGGATGATGCACCATCATCATCATCACATCAGCCTGACTATACCCACTGCAGGGCGAAGGCCTCTCCCAGATTTCTCCACTTAACCCGGATCTGTGCTAGCTGCATTCACTTGACCCCTGCGAACTTCTTAACCTCATCCGCCCACCTAACTTTCTGCCGCCCCTTGCTACGCTTTCCTTCCCTTCGAATCCAGTTTGTTATCCTAAGCGACTATCGGTTATCTTTTCTTCGCACTACATGTCCTGCTCATGCCCAGTTCTTCTTCTTAATTTCCACTCGAATGTCAGTAACCTGAGTTATTTCTCTGAGCCACTCTGCACGCTTGCTATCTCTTAATGCTACCCCTACCATTTTTCGTTCCATAGCCCTCTGGGTTGTCCTCAACTTAAGTAGAACCCTCACGGTTAGCCTCCAAGTTTCAGCCCCATAGGTGAGTACAGGTAAGATGCAACTGTTGTATACTTTCATCTTGAGCGATACCAGTAAGCTGCTAGTCATAATCTGCGAGTGCTTGCCAAATGCGCTCCACCCTAATCTTATTCTTCTTGTTATTTCCTTTTCATGGTCCAGATCTGCGGTTACTACCTGTCTTAAGTTGACATGTTCATCTACTACTTCTAGTGCTTCGCTACCTAACGGAAACTACTGTTCCTTCCCGAGGCTGTTTCACTTCAATTCACTTCACTTTAATACCTTAAAGACACTCATTAGAGGGTATTACATAAGGGGTGGGGCGCACAGAAATAAAAAACAGAATAGGTAACATATATGTGTAAGTAAGTTATACAAATACAAGATTTTCACTGCGCAAGTACACGTGTGATTTGATCAAGAAATAAAGATGGACATGTGATAGCAGCAAGTTCTCGGGGAAGGCCGTTCCAGTCGTTGGCAGTCCGGGGAAGAATGATGAAAATGTAGTGGTGCGGGCGTGAGGTCGGGACACTTGCTGCTGATGACCGGTTTCCTTAGCCCTGCATATTGAATTTCAAGCGCGGCTACATTGCCGACAACAAAGTTAACCTAATCTGGGTACCTGCCCACGCGGGCAACTCTGGAAACGATGGTGCCGACCAACTTTCCCGAGAATTAACAATTCGGGTGGTCGGTCTCACGCCTCCAGACGCACTCGCTGCAGACCCCTGACTTTCGCCGAAATTATCAATTTTCACAGAGACGCGACGCCTTTTCACGCCTCCGTACCTTAACCTCGACCGTGCACAAGCCACCCTGCTCCGCAAATTACAGGCACACTGAAGTCTTAGTCACTCGAGGCTATCACTAATTACTAACGGTGAATACGACCCCGCATATCCAAATTCCAACAACGGAGAACCCTCCACTCAGGCGCACATCCTTTGGGGATGCGAAAATATTCCGCCCCTATGGGCTCTCCTGCCAGCTTCATCTGCGGAAAGCTGGCACTAACTCCTCGCCAAGCCAGACAAGAACGCATAATTTGCACTTATTTCGTGAACCCAGGATGTCGCCCCCACCTGGGAGCCACGAAGGACCCTCCTGCCCTAATTCACGACATCTGGGGTAAAAAAAGTTGTTTATCTCCCCCCCCCCCCTGCTGTACTGCGCCTATTTCTATATGCGCTGTGCTGCGGCGTTCGAAGAAGTGCCAAATGAAAGCCGCCGCAAGGACGCCTGGATCGAACGACCGGCGGGTACAGCTTCGTACATGCGTGGATCTCCTAGTGAACTCTTCACCAGTCATGACATCATGACCAGATGTGACGTCATTATCACTGGCTATTAGAGATGACCGGATTTAACATCATAATGACGGCACCATGTGATGGAGTCATAGCGTAGCGTCATCTGTCATTACTGATGACTATTTGGTCGTGGCTAATGACCGATTAAAATAATGCTTAGGTAATCATTGGTTAGTACTAGTTAGTGACCAGTTGGCCATTACTACGGGCTAGTGCCACAGAGGAAGAGGGGGGCAAAGCTGGTTACGACGCCGACGGCGACGCGAAACCCAAAAACGGGCGCCAAAGAGTTGCGCTCTAAAATGCTCTCAGTGCCGCTTGAAATGCGGGGCCGATTGCCGAGTAAAAAAGCTTGACACCACAATACCTAACCGCAGTGCACAAAGACGGGCAGCGTGGGAAACCTACACTTATGCTGAGTACCGCAACGTGCTCTGTCTCGAGGCTTACCACCGGTGCGCCTCCGCTGCAGGGAAAGGATGAGCAACACACCTCCGACTTGTCGAAGAACGTCGCGGCAGGCTACGACGGGCCGCGTGCCCGCGAGCAGGAGTGAGTGAGTGAAAAGACTTTATTTACACCGAATGGACCTCGGGGCAGGGGCTCGGCCAGGGGGAGGGTCTCCTTGCCGGCTTTCCTGCGCCGTGGCCGCAGAGGTCTTGGAGTAAGCCTCCTCCGCCAGGCGTAGGACGATATTTTGTTCATGCAGATTTGGGCTGCGGATGTAGGACTACCAGGTAATTTGATCAAGGGGATCAATTTCTTTAGCTCCCGGAGAATCGGGGCATTGCCAGATTAGGTGATTTTGACTCAGAGGTACGTTGCAGAGATTGCAAACCTCTGGGTCCCCTGTCAAATAATTATGCAGAGTAACATGAGGAAAGAAACGATTGGCCTGCATTTTTTTCCAGGCCCTGCATTTCGAGGGTATTAGGGACCTATCTGGTGGTGAAGAGATGCTTGTGTTTAGTCTGGGAGTCTCAGAGAGCTCCTTGTAGGTGATGAGGGCAGGAGCAGCCGCATTCCTCCAGAAAATCATCCGCGGCTGCTGCTTACTCCGCGCCATCAAAGCTTCGCCTGGCGCGATTCGTCAGATACCACGCAAAAGCAAGATATGCGTCGTCGGTGCGCAGCTGAGTGCATTCGCACCCAGAAAAAAAATTGGCTGTGGCTTAGCTTGGTTAAGACTGGTAATTGTGAAGCAATACGTGGGTTCTGCTATTGTACCGCTTGTGGTGATGCTCTGATTATGCTTATGCTAGTATGGCTATGGTGATACTCTTGGCTGTGCTATGTTTCTGCTATGTTTGGCATGGGTAAACACGCACAGACAAGAATGACGACACACACATGTTACTCGTTTTCATCTTTTATTCAAACCTATAAATACGCTTCGGTGATCTGTGAAGAAATGACTCTTGGTCTGCACATCACTTATCACATATTCGTCAGAAGGTCTATACATGATTAAGTCTAAACTGCTCTCTCACAGAGTCGTTGACACTGGTTGCAGTTGGCATAGTTCAAGGGAATATCTGGAGTCGAGGGCTTCGATGAACGATGGGTCTCTTCTGGGATTTTTATTGATGTCTCCTGTGCAGATGAGCATTCGTCTGTCTGCGTTCAGGTAAAACATTAGCCAAGATGTTGACGGCATCGTTGTTTCCTGCGTGAGGCGAAATATATACTCCCGCTACCAAGTCCAAGGCAGCAATTGCCACACAGAGTGCTTCCCCTTGCTTCATCGGTACTGGGGGCGTCACGATGGTAGCTTGTAGAGGTTGTCACGTATATAGCTACCCCTGCATTTCTTGTCTTGTCAGCACGTCTGGCTGCACCTACAAAGTTGAATCCACGCATATCTAAAGGATACTCATCTGGGTAGTATGCAGTTTCAGTGAAGACTAAGACATGCGTAGACATCAACACTGAGTCCGTGACTATCTTGTGCTTATGAGCAGCGAGTGATGTAACGTTCAATGTGGTCACTGTAATTCTACTGTTCGCCACCAACAGCTGCTGAAGACGCTGAGCGGTTTTTTCGCCTGCCTGCATCTTGAGCTCGTCGCTTGGAAAGCCGTTCTCGTTCTTCTTGTGCCTCCGTAGCTCGCTGATGCTTTCTCTTCAACCTGCCGCAGCGTATAGGCTGGAGGCGGCATCTCATGGGCTTGGCCAGAAGAGCGGGAGTCAGGCCGCGGCCATGGCTATGCGCCGCGCAAGGCGACGGCGTGTGATGGAGCCCCGTTTTTACACAGATGGTATGAAGTCACATAGCGCGCAGCGCCTCTGATGAGAGGAGCGGGAGTCCGGCTGCGGCCATGGCTATGCGCCGCGCAAGGCGAGTGCGTGAGATAAGGCCCCGTTTTTACACAGATGGTATGACGTCACGCAGCGAGGTCACGCGAAAGGTCGAGCGTGGCTAAGCGGCCGCGGCATGGCACGGGCTGAAGTGGTAGCTAAAGTAGTATTGCTTCGCAATAAAACGAAAAACGTGAGAGCGCGCGGCTCAAAGGTGCCCTTGGCCTCAGAGGGTGGGGTGGTAGTGGTGGGCTAAACTTTATTTCCAGCGGATTCAGTCGAGCGGCCTGAATAGCTGCCCGCCGCTTTAACGATGACCGCTATCCCTTGGTCAGTGGCAGCTTGTTCAGCCAGCTGGATTAGCTTTATCCTTGTCCTCGGTCGGGGCTCAGAAGGTGAGCCTCCCAGTGATCGGAGTCGCCTATGAACTGGCTCGCAGAAAGGGGCTGTGGGCATTTCCAGATCATGTGATTTAGATCGGCTTTGGCATCCTAATTTTTGCCTGTGTCTGGGCGTTTCACGCGCTACCAGACATTAAGGGCAAATGATCTGTGCAAACACTGTGGGGCGAGAGGGACCCTCGACCATATATTTTGGAAGTGCCCACAATCTCCAGAGATTTTCTCTTTAAGGAAAACAACCCGTCCTGCCGCTGTTTACAGGGGGTGGATTGCATGACCCAGCTCGGTGGGGCAATTCTCAGCTAAGTTACGAGCCGCCTCGTTACCAACAAAGCAGGCATGAGGTGGCGTCCAGAATAAGTGAATGTGCCGTGAGGAATCACACGCAAAATACGCGCTGCTTGTCGGGCGATTTTTCCAAACGTGTAATTACTTATTGCCAGCATTGATTCGCTGACTATGGTGTCTGTCGTGGATCCCGCAATCGCTAGAAAAATGGATGCTTCTTTTCCAACGTGTGTATGTTGAGTACGTAGAGTGTCCCCAGTTGCTCCTCAATCTATACCGGGTGGGATTTCGCGTAAAGTGGTATTTTAGGACTGTCTATTAATGCCCCGCCGGGGTGGTGGAGTGGTAAGACGCCCGGTTACTGTGCCGGAGGTCACTGTTGCGATCCCGACAGCGGCGGCTGCGTTTCGATCGAGGCGAAGCGAATGTGTTAGCACGCGTTAAAAGATCCCCAGGTGGTCGCAATTACTCCGTAGTCCTCCACTACGACTCCCTACTCTCTTTTAACTTTCACTCTCCCTTTCTATCTTCCCTTATGGCGCGGTTAAGGCGTCCATAGCCCCGCCGGGGTGGTGCAGTGGTAAGACGCCCTACTACTGTGCCGGAGTACCCGGGTTCGAACCCGACCACGGCGGCTGCGTCTCGATGGAGGCGAAACGAAGAGGCGTCCGTGTGCTGTGCGATGTCAGCGCACGTTAAAGATCCCCAGGTGGTCGAAATTACTCCGTAGCCCTCCACTACGGCTCCTCTTTCTCTCTATCCACTTTCACTCCCATCTTCCTCCCTTCCCTTACGGCGCGGTTGCGGCGTCCACAGAAATCAAGTGAGACAGTTACTGCGCCTTTCCCTTCCTATAAATAATAAATCAGGCGTCCATAGACCGTGTGACAGATACTGTGGCTTTCCTTTCCTGTAAACCAAATAGTATTATTATAACCATGCGTTGATAACTCAGGTTCAAATATGGCATTGCTTCTTTAGAGAATAGGAGAGCGAATGCACGCGGACGAACATCTGCCGGAGAAGCCGCAAAATGGGAGTCATCCAAGCTGTTCTGTCACAATACTCTGAATTTTGCGTAGTTCATGCATAAGGGCTAATGCGGTTAAGAAAAGTTTTCAAAATAATACAAAGTTCTATGGCTCTCTTTCCGCTTTCTCCCCGATGTTGCCTTCCCTCACGGCGCGGTTTTCGGGTCCACAGAAAAACGTCTGTCAGATACTGTGCCTTTTCATTCCTATGAACCACATTTTTATATTTGTACAATGTTCTACTGCATATGAAGGAAGCTGCTCAATTAGAATGTGCTCGCTGTTTTTATTCCACATTTAGGACTGTGCGATAAGTTCTATTCACAGTGTTATTTCACTGGTTTAGATATTCACGCAGCCATACATTTGGCAATGAAGGGTCCAAGGGAGTCCTGCAAGAAGACAATGATGAGTAGAATAATTCCAATAGCTCAAGTTTGTTATCCGTCGTGCGATAGGTGACGCTATTCGGCGAATATTCTCTTCTATAACGGAATCTGCATTCCTTTTAGAGACAGTCTTTGTTGCATTTGGTATATCTGCACGCATCTAGAATTTTAAAAAGAGGCTTTCCGGCCTGTTACCAAGGGAGCACAGAATGAACACCCCGACACGTTAAAAAGGAAATAGTTAAACAACCAAATCGCCCATGCGATTTCTCTCACTTAGACGTTTAGCCACTCTAGAGCTGGCCCCTCTAAATGAACCCCAAAGCAGTAGCTGTATGAAGATATGACTCCGCCTTTGTGGTCAATAAAGCAAAGTGAACAAAGACTAAATGTCTCAAAAGCTCTTCTGTCTATTGCACCGGGATATCTCTGCACAATGAGCTCAGCCATAGAAGGCAAGTTTTTTTTATGTGAGGAAAACAATATAGCTTGAAATTCCTGTTTGGAGAAATGCAAAAAAATAACAATGAAAATAGAGTTTGAAAAGCAAATCTGGTGAACAATTAAGCGAAAACGAAAAATTGAAAAAAAAAAATGAGTGACAAATAAGCACTGCCTTTACGGGTATTACAGGATGTCTACTATATGGGTTTAAGGAATCTTTGTTCGTGTACACGCAATGATTTGTTATCGACATACATTTCGATAGTTGTTTCATTACCGTTGCTTAGAGTGGCTGTTACCCCATCAAAGCTAATTAGCTTATTACCATCAGATACCATATTAGATCAAAGTTCACATGGGAAAAGTATGAAACCCTGATTAACCAAGCCGCACGATTGTACATGAGGCGCGAAGAGAGCATTTATCTCAACGCATACATAAATATGCGCTCGAGGGACGTTTCATTAACGGTGAGCCGTCACACATTAATCAGTCTGGAGGCGGCTATCTGGTAGTTCTTAGTGGTCACGTGGTGTGATGACGTCATATCTATGGTAACGCAGCAACATGGTGGTCATTATGTGATGGCGTCATAGGCAGGATGGTGAGTCACTTTGGCTTATATGGGGGTGCTGTTGACGTCTCTTCGCCTGGTTGAACTGATGGTGTTGGTGGGTCATACCTAAGGTGGCCCGTTATTTTGACCACCAGGGTGGACACACCTTGGTCCCCATGTTAGCTTACATGAGGGTAGTCACATGGTTGCAATGACGTAAGTGTAGACTGCAGTGCTACAGAATTTATCACATACAAGGCCACCATATTGTATGTAGGATGGACAGGAAAGGTACAAACGTACGCAGTAAGAGCTGAAACTTTTAAACGATTAAGGTAGTGCCTGCTGCTGTGGTGCAGTGGATAAGGCGCTCGGTCGGTGTGCCTATGAACGCGGGATCGAATACCGGCCTCTGCGGATGCTTTTCAAAGGAGTTGACAAGAAATGCGGTTTCCTGTGCGATGTCCGTGCATGGTAAAGAACCCTAATTTCCCGAGCCCTCCACTGCAGCGTCTACCATAGCATGAGTCACTTAAGGAACTAAATATCCCTAAAACGCAACCCGTACAAACGCAGAGGTAGTGCATAGCTACCGAAAAATCAGCGGGACCTTGAAAAAGATCCAAGGAGTCGGATACTCTAAGCGGCTGCAGAGGTGAGGCTGAAAATGGGGAGTACTTTTTCCTGGTTGCATACTAGGCTAAGCCACCCAAGAGAGTGGGCGGGTTTTTTGCAAGCAGCAAAATGTTTCCACCCAGAAATGCGTCGGACACCCGGTTTTAAGTATATCCCCCTCTCAACGCCGCCATTGTTGCTTACTAGCATGTTTAAGTGCTTTGCAGGTGCATCTTTCCATTAAATAGGTAGGAAAAATCAGGGGTGCCTTTAATAGGCAGTATGAAACATTAACGAGTATGACATCTTTATATTCAAAGCATGGCTTCCGTTCATTACACTTGTTAACCTGATGTGGTGACTTGCTAATTATTGTACATGTGGTTTCAATACTGCGGTGCTACTGGCGTCTCTATGATTACACATCTTTGTAATTTTTTTCAGCAAAAAAATATTTTAGCGATGCGCTACACTGATCTGTACACCATCTAAGAATTTTCAAGGCCATGGTTTTTCCGCGTAAAACTGGAAGCTTACATAAACCTTGTCGTATTTTTCCTGCGGTTTTTGAAAGTTCAAAGAAAGTGAAAAAGTAAAAACATGCGCATTTTACTCAAATCTGTAGCGAAGAAAAAGAATTCAAACGAAAACAATATAACGATGGCTTTATTCTTTGAAAGAGCGCAACGGCGGAATTTCTACAAATCAATGAACAAAGTACTTCTTTTTGCTTCGTGCTCTTAGGCTGTTTCAATGAGAAATTAGTCGGACCAATTCGCTCCCCAATTTTTGTTGAACGATGCTTCAGCAATGATAATCATTTGAAAATCATGCTCTGTATTATATACACCACTCGCGCTTGTACGTTGTTGTTTGGCTGTAAGGTACTCGAGCCCGCCTATAACCTTCACCTTCTCCCATACTTAGGTCATTCCATCTGAAGTTCGCAGTATAGGAGTGCCTATATCGTCGCCAAACTTAAGTGAGGAAAAAGTGACGTTCAATAAAAACTACTGAGCATTCTAAAGGTTCAACGAAAGAGCTCTCATTGCTCGGCCTTGTGCTTCTAGCCGACACAAATGGCTGTTTTACTAATGCTACAACTCCGATCGCAGAAGCGTTGCTTGAAAGGAATAGTATTTTGGTCTCTGAAATTTACTGAAGTTCTACTTTATTATATTTTGGTCTCTTCGATGCGGATCTTCGGCAAAGTTGCAGACAATGTAATGATGAAGCTACAGTTACGTGTATGAGCCCTAAACGTGCTGAATGCTTTCTCCATACAGAAGAAGCAAAGGAGGCAGAGGGCATATCGCACTAGTGAGCCCAAATGCCGAGCCACAGCCCTCCAGCAATTAGAGGCAGGACGCGTTATGCACAAGGCGAGGAAGACATCATCATCATCATCATCATCAGCCTGATTATACCCACTGCAGGGCGAAGGCCTCTCCCATATTTCTCCACTTAACCCGGTTCTGTGCTAGCTGCATCCACTTGACCCCTGCGAACTTCTTAATCTCATCAGCCCACCTAACTTTCTACCGCCCCCTGCTACGCTTTCCTTCCCTTGGAATCCAGTTTGTTACCCTCAGCGACCATCGGTTATCCTCTCTTCGCACTACATGTCCTGCCCATGTCCATTTCTTCTTCTTAATTTCCACTAGAATGTCGTTAACTTGAGTTATTTCTCTGACCCACTCTGCACGCTTTCTATCTCTTAATGTTACCCCTACCATTTTTCGTTCCATAGCCCTCTGGGTTGTCTTCAACTTAAGTAGAACTCTCTTGGTTAGCCTCCACGTTTCAGACCCATAGGTGAGTACAGGCAAGCTGCAACTGTTGTATACTTTCCTCTTGAGCGATACCGGTAAGCTGCTAGTCATAATCTGCGAGTGCTTGCCAAATGCGCTCCATCCCAATCTTATTCTTCTTGTTATTTCCTTTTCATGGTCCGGATCTGCGGTTACTACCTGTCCTAAGTAGACATATTCGCCAACTACTTCCAGTATTTCGCTACCTAATGTAAACTGCTGTTCCTTCCCGAGGCTGTTGAACATTACCTTAGTCTTCTGCATATTGATTTTCAAGCCTACCTTTCTACTTTTTCTGTCTAGGTCATCAATCATTATTTGCAGTTCATCCCCCGAGTTGCTTAGCAAGGCAATGTCATCAGCAAATCGCAGATTACTGAGGTATTCTCCATCTACCTTTATCCCTAACTGCTCCCATTCCAAGTCTCTGAATACTTCCTCTAAACAAGCTGTGAATAGTACTGGGGAGATTGTGTCTCCTTGCCTAACACCTTTCTTTATGGGAATTTTGTTGCTTTCTTTATGTAGAACTATGGTTGCTGTGCAGCCACTATATATATCTTCCAGCACTTTCACGTACGGCTCGTCTACCCCCTGATTTCGCAATGCCTGCATCACCGCCGAGGCTTCAACTGAGTCAAATGCTTTTTCGTAATCAATGAATGCTATGTATAAGGGCTGGTTATATTCCGAGCATTTTTCTATCACCTGATTGATGGTATGGATATGATCGATAGTAGAGTACCGTTTCCGAAACCCTGCTTGATCCTTTGCTTGATTGCAGTCTAAGGTTGTCCTGATTCTATTAGCGATTACCTTAGTAAATAACTTATACGTAACAGACAGTAAGCTGATTGGTCTGTAATTTTTAAGGTCCTTAGAGTCCCCTTTCTTGTGAATGAGGATAATGTTTGCATTCTTCCATGCTTCCGGTACCGTCGATGACACCAGGCACTGCGTATACAGGGTGGCCAGTTTTTCTAGCACGATATCCCCCCCGTCCTTCAGCAAATCTGTAGTTATCTGATCCTCTCCAGCTGATTTCCCCCTTTTCATAGTTTCTAGTGCTTTCTTGACCTCGTCCTTCGTCACTGGTGGAACGTCTGACTGTTTTTCCCTACCGCCAATCTCATTACGGTCCTGACTACTTCGGCTACTGTAGAGATCTGTATAGAACTCCTCGGCTACCTTGACTATCTTGTCCATATTAGTGATGACATTGCCCGCCTTGTCCCTTATCGCATACATCTGGTTTTTGCCTATGCCCAATTTCTTCTTTACCGCTTTAAGGCCTCCCCCGTTCTTTACAGCATGCTCAATTTTCTCCATGTTATACTTCCTTATATCGGCCACCTTGCGCTTATTGATTAGCTTTGATATCTCGGCCAATTCGATCTGGTCTGTTGGATTGGAAGCTTTCATACTCTGCCGTTTCTTAATCAAATCTTTCGTCTCCTTAGACAGCTTACCGGTATCCTCTCTAACTATCCTACCGCCTATTTCTACCGCGCACTCAGTAATGATATCTCTGAAATTATTGTTCCTTGCCTCTAGGGTAATGTCGTCATCCTCAGTTAGAGCTGAATACCTATTCTGTAGCGAGATCCTGAACTCTTCTGCCCTCCCCCTCACCGCTAATTCGTTGATGGGTTTCTTTCTTACTAATCTATTGCGTTCCTTCTTCAGATTTAGGCTAATTCGGGACCTCACCATCCTGTGGTCACTACATCGAACTTTCCCGATTACCTCTACATCCTGCACAATGGTGGGGGTTGAACACATTATGAAGTCGATTTCATTTTTAGTCTCGCCGTTAGGACTTTTCCATGTCCATTTTCGGTTCTTCCGTTTGCTAAAGAAGGTATTCATGATTCGTAAGTTATTGCGCTCTGCAAACTCAACTAGTAACTCCCCCCTGCTATTCCTAGAACCAATGCCATAGTCACCTACTGCCTTGTCTCCTGCCTGTTTTTTCCCTACCTTGGCATTGAAGTCGCCCATTAGTACAGTATACTGCGTCTTTACTTTTCGCATTGCCGATTCTACATCTTCATAGAAGCTTTCAACTGCCTGGTCATCATAACTACATGTAGGTGCATAGGCCTGTACAACCTTCAGTTTATACCGCTTATTAGGCCTAATTACGATGCCTGCAACCCTCTCATTAATACTATAAAATTCATCTATATTGCCCGCTATATACTTATTGACAAGGAAACCTACTCCTAGTTGTCGCCTTTCTGGTAAACCTCGATAACACAGTACATGCCCATCCTTCAGTATAGTATATGCCTCATTCGGCCTCCTAACCTCACTAAGCCCTATGACATCCCATTTCATGCCCTCTAGTTCCTCTAACAGCACTGCTGAACTAGCTTCACTAGCTAGGGTTCTAGCATTAAACGTTGCCAGGGTCAGTTTCCAATGGCGGCCTGTCCAGCGGAGCCAGGCTTTCTTAGCACCCCCTGCTGCGTCACAGGTCTGACCGCCGCCGTGGTCAGTTGTTCCGCAGCCGCTGGTGACTGAGGGCCGGGGTTGTATGGAGCTTATCATAGGAGGTTGTGGCCAATTACTGCACCAGGGTGGCCAACTCCTGTTCTGGTGAGGGAGTGCGTTGCCGGAGGTGTTCACCGGCATCAGGTCGCACCCCAAACCTGTGTATGCAATTCCATCGACACGCGGATTTCTTTCTCTTTTTTTTTTTTCATCCGGTGGAGAATTGCGCGGCACCGGGATTTGAACCCCGGTCCTCTTGCATGCGAGGCGGATGTTCTACCGCTACGCCACCGCTGCACCCTATTACATGGTAGTATACAAACTTCACTGGTCGCTGCCATTCGTTGACTATAAAGCTAGTTAATATTGTTACGGGGTGGCATGACAAGCGATGGAACGCGGCGACACAAGAGAAACAGAATGACGTGATGACATGACGATGAAATGTGCTTTAATGGCCAGCGGACCTAGCGCGTGCACTCCGCCCCGTGCCACTGCCCGCTTCATCTTCGTAGCAATATTTTCTCTTTAAAGGATTCCCTTCTACGCCACCCGTGATGTTTTCACTTTAGAAGCTTTGCCTAGCCAGCATACACAGGTCCCGTAGGTGAACTTGCCCAGAGGCTGAAAAATGTTGCTAGGAAACACGATCGTTATAGCAGCAGATAGAATGATTTCAGCACCTCCTTTTTTCTGTAATTTATTTATCGCGACCTTTCCATTGCTAGCACAAAGAAGCCCAAGAACGGTTGGTCCATACTCTTGAAAACGAAGGAAGAACCCATGCTCACGTGAAAATGTAATTTTTTTTGCAGTTAAAACAATATTCATTGTTAAGAGCCACACACATTGAATTATCGACGTCGCCAGACCAACCAGCAACATATCGAGCTGATGCTTGAGAACGACAGATGCTTCGAGTTACAGCTCGATAAGTTCAAAGAACATTTTTTCGCGATGCCTCGCCTTGGTGAGAAACACGAAGTGGAGAAGCCCCGAAGGCATTCCACATGACAGGCACCCGAGGGAGGCAATCATTGGCCTGTCTACCCATTGCCTGAGACTGCCACACTATTGTAGGGGTGGTGAAAGCTAGACTCTGGCACCTAAGACATCTATAATAAACGCACATACGTTCGTGCTTCTGTTAAATGAAAGCGGCGGAACGGTGGGTACCTTATGGTAACCATGAGTTATTATCCAGTAAACATTTTCTTCACAACTCTATTTGAGGAACATCTGACGAGTTCTTACAGTTGGTAGTGTGCGCGTGTGCTGTGTATCTTCTCCTGTGTTTGTGTTTATTTGCGCCACCTATCTGAATACGATGATGCACCAACTTGCCCCTCAAGCCGTTATTTTGGAATCTGACGAGTTCTTTCAACGCAATGTGCAGTCGCATGCATTCTTTTATGGAATCACATAATACCTGTTACTCACCTGCTATATACTTTGTTACCAGAGAAGTTTCTTTGCGTTTGATCCTTCTCATCACTGCATTAAACCCACAAGGTGGCTTTTACAATTCCTGCTTCAGCGCGGTAAAAAGCAACAAACACTCTTGAGAGGTTTTTCTAGCGTGGAATAAATTGAATTCTAGAATAAACAAACTCTACTTACCAGCAGCTGAAGAACGTATTCTGGAAAATCGACTGCCTGCAAAAAAGTAGAAACGGTGTTACCAACGACTTTTCACAGTCAATAGTAAGTGTTTGAACAGGGTGACCTTAATGGTTAGAATGATAGAGAAGTAATTTGGCAGGAGTGCGCACAATGCTGGACTGGAATAGCAAATAGTGCGGCTTTTACTCCGGGATACGTACTCACGCCCTAATATTTCCCTTTACACCTAACCAATAGTGTTGCCCGATTTTGTACTAAAACTCGCTGCTGGCGAACTGTAAGGACTGAAGGAAAATATCTCGGCTGAAAAGCGTATATTTCGTAATCAAGCCCCAATTTATTAGATATAAGTTTTAAGTATAACAAGAACACAGTACTAAACATACCGCTAAGAAGATATTAAGGGCATCGGTAAAAAGTTCAAATGTATTTCTAAGAAAATAACCGAAATGTGAAAAAATTTCAATGAAGGATCTTCGAACATATTCGCAGCTGCGGTTCCATCTTCGGATATTGCTTTGCTAACGAACTTGCCGGGAAAAGTTGCGTTTAGGTGTACGAACCGTCGTGAAATGTTTTGAGCCTAACATTTAGATATGCTTCAGTTAATGCCCATTGCCTTCAATTCAGCACTTTGCTTCTTTGAAAAATGTTAATTTAATTTTATTCACTCGACCTATTATTATGACCCTGGACATCTCATTCTAGACAGTTGGCCACTACAAAACAAAGAGTTGCTGAAAAGGAGCGAATAGCGCTAAAAGCAATCGAGGGATCAAAATATTGTTCACCTGCCAAGTCTAGCGTAATGGTGCACTATTTTTGAGAATAAAACCTAAAGGCTTTGCTTTTACAGCTAACATATCTATACAAGTTTCTATAGGCTCATTCATCGTTCGTGAATGTTTTACTCATCGGAGTGGGCAAAGTCAAGGAAACTTCACATTTTGCAGCTTCCTGTGAACCTAGTATTACTATATTTAGCTTGAGATATGCATAACGAAGGCATGGGTTGCTCCGGAATCAACTTCCAGACTCTAAATGTTTGGTAAGAGGTATTCATACTGCCGTAACATGCGTTGTCGGACGCGCATGTAAAGAAAATATATTCACTTTTAATTCAGACGACATTAATAAACCATATTGAAATAAAACAGCGCAAGGAACGGGACGAAACACGAAGGAAGCGAGACAAAGACACAGGCGCTGACTAACAACTGAAATTTTATTCCGAAGCAGGACTCATATATAAGGTACAATGATAGGGGTGTGGCCAAATGCGATCCTGCACAATCACCGAAACAGTGTAGTCACGTCCAAGAGTAAAAAAACGATAAAAAGGTGAAAAGCCGAAAAGACTAAAAGCGATAAAAAAACACGGTGTAGGAGGCCGGGACGGAAAGTAAAACCGGTAAAACAGATATATACATAGCCAAAAAGGCAAGTAAAAGCATTAAAATATAACGGTAAAAAAAACACGGGACTAAAATCGTGGCACAAGGTGATTAACAAAAGTAGCGCAGAGGGGCATTCAAGAACAAAGTTAAACATTTACCCTGCCTCTGAGAAAATCCAATTCTTTTTGCAACAAGCACAGGGAGGGTGCACTCACACATTGCTCATTTGCGCTGTGGATTTCGAACGCTTCTGCGATTTCCCTGGATATCCTATCCCGTCCTCTAGCAAAAATTGTGCAGCGATTGAAATGTGGGTAACAGGTTTTGTCCGGATAATCATCGTTATGTTTACACTTTTTGCAGTGCATGGCGAGGTGCCCGGAAATTGCAATGCTGTTTACGTTTTTCCTGTGCTCTTGAAGCCTAATGTTGAGACACCTGCCTGTCTAGCCAATGCATCTCTTCCCACAGGATACGGGCAGAGAGTAGACGACGCCGGTTTTGCAGGGGACGAGTTGTTCCGAACGAGTCGGCCAACATCCACGAGCGATCAGAGGTTTGTTTACCTTCGCGCAAAGGGCGGAAAGCTTATTAGGCGCTGAAAAGACGTCAACCCCTCAACGTTTAGCGACATTTTTGAGGCGGTGGCTGACCTCATGAATGTAGGAAATTACGACCACTCTTCTGTGCTCCCTGTTGGACGCGGTCTGTGCGTGTTGTCGTCCTCGTTTCTTGGCCGCGGAACCGGCCACGGACACCAGAACATTCAGGGGATATCCGGCGGCTGGTTGCTAAAACTATCCTGGAAATGATGGTCACAGGACTTCTGAAGCGGATTTTGAAAACAAAGCCTTACTATCCCTCTCTTAACGAGTTTTGTATGGGCAAACATAAAAGGCAGAAGAGGTTTCTTACCCCTGGGCTGATAGGACCAGCAGGTATGCTCGTTAGAAAAATGCAGTCGCAAGTCCAGAAACCTGATTGAACATTCATGCGGCGTTTCATGCGTCAAAGCCAGAGGAATACATTGGCCAAACATGGAGAGAATTTCGGATACCATTGGGTTAAATGCTTCGTGGCTGCAATTCCAAAGCACGAGATAGTCATCCACGTAACGAAAAATTTTTACTACGCTCGTATCAGCGATCCTGTCATTGGCGAGTGGCGTGAATGTCTCCGCATTCTTCACAGCACCGCAGAGTTCATCTGGCAACGAATTTTGCTCACGCTACGAACGTGGCTACCAAAGAAGACAACGAGACCTTGCAATCCTGTGCACACGGTGGGTGACGTTCACTTACGAAACAGCGTTAAAAGCCTCCTCAGCCTAGGCCCAAAATTTGCCATATAACCAAATAAGTCCGGCACAGAGCCTCTCGGGCTGGTGTGGATGGTTGGACAGAAAGCACCCGACAGCGACAAGACCAGATGCATATCGGAAGGCGTCGATGTACTCTGCAAGTACCAGTCATCCTCCAAAAAGTTTCCAGTGCGTCAGACTATTAACTATCTTCGAAACAATGGACTACTTCTGGTCCCATCTGTCAAAGAAGGCGGCTTCACTGTACTATCGGCCGGTAAATTTAGCTCAAGAGCCACCAGCGCCCTCGAGACTGCATTCAATAGGAATCACGTCAACCTCTCCAAGGTGAAAAAGCAAGCTGTGGCTTTGTGTAAGTCCCTCAAACTGGACAATTTGGCTTGTAAACTTAATGCTGCTTGTCGTCTCAGTAGAACTGTGCTTTTTTCTGCTAAAACGCACAAGCCTGGAATACCTTTCCGTGTAATCACATTCGATAAGGAGTCATGGCAGAAATTTCTCGCGACTTTTTAGAGATAAGTTAAAGTTGCTAACAGTTGATGACCCCTTTGTGATCGATGGCTCAGAAAAGGTTATAGATTTTTTAAGTATCAAACATGACTGCAACCTGAACGCCTTCTCGGTAGCTATCAAAGATTTGTATTATTCTTTACCGCACAGAGAACTGCTGTCTTGCATTGAGGAATCTATCGACACGTTCGGAGCCGTAAATTTGAAGAACGAAGTAAGCCTTTCCATTGATGATTTTCTACGACTTATGAACTTTTATCTGAATTCTTCCTATGTTACGTCAGGTGAACATACATATATACAGAAAAAAGGTGTTTGCATAGGCTCTTGCGTAGCACCTATTCTAAGCGAACTGTTTCTTGCTAGATACGGTAGGATGTTGAATGACAGGATCGCTGATACAAGCGCAGTAAAAATTTTTCGTTGCGTGGATGACTATCTCGTCCTTTCGAATTGCAGCCAGAAGCATTTAACCCAATGGTATCCGAAATTCTTTCCATGTTTGGCCAATATATTCCTCTGGCTTTGACGCATGAAACGCCGCATGAATGTTCAGTCAGGTTTCTGGACTTGCGACTGCATTTTTCTAACGAGCATACCTGCTGGTCCTATCAGCCCAGGGGTAAGAAACCTCTTCTGCCTTTTATGTCTGCCGATACAAAACTCGTTAAGAGAGGGATAGTAAGACTTTGTTTTCAAAATGCGCTTCAGAAGTCCTGTGACCATCATTTTCAGGATAGTTTTAGCAACCAGGTCGAGCGCCTGTCAGCCGCCGGATATCCCCTGAACGTTCTGGTGTCCGTGGCCGGTTCCGCGGCCAAGAAACGAGAACGACAACACGCACAGGCGGCGTCCAACAGGGAGCACAGAAGAGTGGTCGTAATGCCCTACATTCATGAGGTCAGCCACCGCCTCAAAAAAGTCGCGAAACGTTCAGGGGTTGATGTCGTCTTTTCAGCGCCTAATAAGCTTTCCGCCCTTTGCGCGAAGGTAAACAAACCTCTCATCGCCCGTGGATGTGGGCCGACTCATTCGGAACAACTCGTCCCCTGCAAAACCGGCGTCGTCTACTCTCTGCCCGTATCCTGTGGGAAGAGATGCATTGGCTAGACAGGCAGGTGTCTCAACATTAGGCTTCAAGAGCACAGGAAAAACGTAAACAGCATTGCAATTTCCGGGCACCTCGCCATGCACTGCAAAAAGTGTAAACATAACGATGATGATCCGGACAAAACCTGTTACCCACATTTCAATCGCTGCACAATTCTTGCTAGAGGACGGGATAGGATGTCCAGGGAAATCGCAGAAGCGTTCGAAATCCACAGCGCAAATGAGCAATATGTGAGTGCACTCTCCCTGTGCTTGTCGCAAAAAGAATTGGAATTTCTAAGAGGCAGGGTAAATGTTTACCTTTTTTCTTGAATGCCCCTGTCCGCTACTTTTGTTAATCACCTTGTGCACGATTTTAGTCCCGTGTTTTTTTTACCGTTATATTTTAATGCTTTTACTTACCGTCTTGGCTATGTATATATCTGGTTTTACCGGTTTTACTTTCCATCCCGGCCTCTTACACCGTGGTTTTTTATCGCCTTTAGTCTTTTCGGCTTTTCACCTTTTTATCGTTTTTTACTCTTGGACGTGACTACACTGTTTCGGTGATTGTGCAGGATCGCATTTGGCCACACCCCTCTCTTTATACCTTATATATGTGTCCTGCTTCGAAATAAAATTTCAGTTGTTAGTCAGCGCCTGTGTCTTTGTCTTCCTTCCTTCGTGTTTCGTCCCGTTCCTTGCGCTGTTTTATTTCATTATGCAATACCAACTAGCCCGGCATCTTGCACTTCTGATTAATAAACCGTCTTTAAATTGAAAGAAAATATCAATAGGCTGTTCACTGATGTTTTAATGTTCGATATTTAAAAAAATGTCGCGTCTTGGTATATTAAGCCATACTAGTTGTCATGAAATGCTCTTGCTTCAGTTAGCTTGTGGAAATGCAGTTTTCTCTTCGCTAACTCACTCCATGGTCGACATATCACGAAGGACTAGGATGCATGAAAAAGCCCGAGCATTCTGTTAAGCCAAATGGCAAACAGTGGCCGGGATAATTAAAGATAATACATTGCGTGGCCATAAAAGGCATGAGATGTGGAGTAATATGCAGAAAGAAATAATGGTGGTATTGGTGATGATGAAGAATTTAGTGTGCAAAATAGTATAGATGAGGGCAAACCCCCCTCCCTTACATGGCAGGAGGCAGCACTTAGGGGGCTGCCCTTACAGAGCAAAGGACTGCCCTTGGAGGGGATGACCAGGCAATATTACTAGGGCTGACTTTCTCGAAGGCCGTTTTATGCCTAAATGATTGGTACCGGTGACAAGGAATGCCATAGAGAATATTCAGGAGCTTGAAGATTGACACAATGTGCCGCCCCAGCCCCCATCACCCTTTAAAAAGCCTAGACTACCCAGGAAACTAACTTACCCTCCAGGCGTTTCGTTCCCCATCAACCTTCCTATGATGCCTCTCCACACGTTTCACCTGCATGCCAACGCAAAGCAATGAAAAGCGTCAGCAAATTAAAATTAGAGATGCTGTCTGACTGTTCTTCATGAGTCTTACCCACAAGCGAATTCTGGCGTAATCCCCCAAATTGACGGTCTTTTAATCCATCCAGTGCTACTCCTGGTCCGCGTCTCAGCTGACTGTTACAAAGCAGAACGAATACCGAATTTCTCCCACCTCAGCCTATAGAAAACTTTCGTTGTATGCGTGAAGCCTCGGCTTAAAGGGAAGCTGCACCTGTTTTAGATTTCGATGCTTTTAGAGCTGTTGAACGATTATAGCTTGCAGTTTAAGCATGCGAAATATCTTGTTGCCTGTATTTGAAACAATGGCGAAATTAGCAATTGAAGCCGCGACTGCTATCAGGCTTCACTACACTGCATAGCAATGGGTGGTGGACGCATGATGACGTCATTGACGGTACCGGTACGTTTCTTGCATAGACACACTTGGTTTGAAGAAATAAAAACAAGGCTGCCGAAAGCAAAGCTCTGGAAATGTTGATTACCACCATTGGAAAAGTCAGAGCAAGATCTGCGCGGAGGCAACGAACATAGGCAATATTTTCGTCTTTGACGTCATCACCGAGATTCTCCGCAGAACTTTAGGGCTTCCAGGAGAAGCTCAAAGTTTAATCGTTGATTACGCCATCAGTTTAAATTGTAGCGCTAAAACACTTTGCATGCATTATTACAGCCTATGTAGATTTTAATCCTTTATTATACCGAAATTCTGAAAACGTAAAAGCATATTAATTGCAGTGACAGCTAGTACTAATTAATCATTGAGGCAAAAATTAGCTGTTATTGCAGCTTTATTCAAACGCACCTGCATAAGTGCCTGCCTGCCGACCCACAAGATAAAGCTGGGCGCTCTACCCATTGGCTAGGCAGGCACTTTCATAAAGTTTGATTAAAGAAGGCACTTATATGGCGGCTGTTTGCCGACGCTATGTTGTCATACCTTTAAAGGCGGATGTCAAGTGTCTCACATAATTTTCATATGATAGCACTTCTTTTCTCATGAGTCCATCACCACAGTGAGTAAAAAGTGTGGAGAAAACGTATAATCCGAGCGCGTCAGCACGAATTGTAAATCATCTTTTGCATGGGTAAATAATGCAATAGTTGAATAAGCAATTACGTAAATAGTGTGTAATTACCTCGGTAAGTATTTTAAGAAGTTATTAATTTGTTCAAGTATATAATTACTTGCAAACTCATCGGTTATTTCATCATTTAGGTGAATCATTAATTACTCATTTAGTTTTACTCAATTACATTATTTGGTTAAATAATGGCTAGAAAAAGAAACCTACTTGAACAGGTGTATTAGTTGGAAATTGCTAGGTCATTTTATGTTTTTTAATAACTTTTGCCAATGTAGCCAAATTATTCAATCAAAATTATATCGTTTGATATTTTTGAATGAATTTTTGAATTGCTTGAATTAGTCAACAATATTGCATTAGTTGGGTTCTTAATTATTAAGGTGAATCCCTTAGTTAAGCATATAGTTCAATAATGATTAATTCAGTAACATAAATGGCTTGATTAGCAAATGCACAAAGAAAGGAACATGCAGAAATATAATGGACAGTAGTATGAGAAGCAATTTCTTAACCACACCGAAGCGGACTTACCTTCTCGCCTTTCCGCACCGTTTCTCTTAAAATTAAACACTAAATTTCAATTTTCTAGGAGCAGAAAACGCTCTTTTTAGCATAAGCGGTCTAAAGCATCGCAATAAAGCACAACATGCGTGAAACGTATTTCGGAAAGGTGTTTAGAATACCTTCTAGATGCAAACAATTTCGAGGGTGCGCTTTAAGAGAACCGTGCAAGTTGCACGGTTCTCTTAAAGCGCACCCTGAGCAACCCTGAGGGGATTGATTAGCGGGACGTGTTAAGTACAGTTTCCCGCATTTTTTCCGTGTGAAAGCTGACTCTTGCACTTTGATGCCATGGCTCTTACTCGTACTTTCACGCATTCCTTTATGTATTGCATGGTTTTGTGAACAACCATATATACCGACGAGCAAAGCTGTTTGCGAGGTCATGCGTTTTAAGAAAACTAAGTGAAGAACAACTACTCACGCTGAAACCACAGGTGTCACGATTTATTTCCTCAAGGCTTCTGTGTTTTGCCTCAAGATCATCCTTTGCGTGAAAGGAAAGTTAGCTATGAATGTCAAAGAAAGCGCACGTTTTTTTGGTTGTTGTTTGTTTTGACAAAGTTTATGGCGCAGAAAAATAGCATACAAAACGCTTATTTTTTAAAAAAAAAAAAAGTGTTTTTCTAGAACAAGAACTATTAAAAGGATATGATTTTATTGTTCTATCAGTTTGCTTATAAAGTAAGTGTTTTGTTTCAATAAATTTTGTAAATTCTACAAGTACAATTTTTGTCAAAAGGCTAGATCAGAGGGGGGTCTTCTGCACCACTTCTTGCGGCTTGTAATACATATTCAGTGTTCCGAATCCCTTGATGGTTAGATGAACGTTGTCCTGCTAAAATGGTAAGGCCGCCGCCAATGCTAACTGAGCGCCACTATACGGGTCAGAATCAGACCCTCTAGGCTCTGCACATTTGACACAGGCTCTAGGTTGCATTCGTAATTATCAGCCATGCAATCCAAATCGCTGTTCCTCATTCGCTCAGCCAGAGCTTCTTACTTCTACTTTTGAGATTCAGCTACAAACGTCAAATATAAGTTAGCTCCCCAATTCCATTATTTCATGTAATTACGTGGTCCAGTACGCTACAGTTTCTTTGGTATTCTGGTGTTGGACCTGATCTACCACCGGGTATTTGTTTTCGCAGACATATTAAATTCAATTTCAATTCAGTTTACTTTCAACTCGGAGTTGAAAGCCCTCAGGCGAGAAAGAGGGTCCATACAAGGCAGCAGTTGTTCCAGAGTAAATTACAGTGCAAGCTATCATCAATTTATCATCAGTTCGAACAAAACCTAACAAAAATTCAGAATACAACAAATAACAAAAGCAGTAGATATTTATGGAAATTCTAAGCAATTTGCGTTATGCCTCAATTCAAAATGAAACCTGTAAGGAACTGCAGAATTTTAACACGTAAGTCCGACTGCAATCACGAAGTGAGCATGGTTGTTGAAACATAGGTAATTTATATGGTTATAAAATACTGAAATACTGTCGCAATCATTTTTTTATAAAGTATTGAACTATATTTGCCTTTTTTCATAGTCATTGAGAAGCATTGTAAGTTGGTATGGTATAGATTGACAGAGATAATCGGTACGCCTGTGGGGTACAAACCACTTGTCCCCGCTGCAGGAGCGGTCGTCGCTTTTTTATTTGCTTAAATTTGCGGAGGTATTTAAATACTTTTGAAGGTCATTGTTTGCAAAAAAGAAAGTATACATTAGGCGTTTATCATGGTAATATTGTGCTTTTATTATTTGATACTTAACAAACAGTGCTTCTGTCAGGTACTAATACGATACATTAGCAATACTCCGAAGAGCTTTTTTCTGTTGAAGAAAAACTGCGCTAATGTTACCGATCGTTGTTGTTCCCCAAACAAGAGAACAATAGTTTAAAAGTGATGTGAATAATGCGTGGTAAATGTGAAGTTTTATTTTTTTCAGTGATATAACACCGACATCTGGCAAGTGCTGCCGCAGCTGATGACAGTAATTTGCGCAAACAATCGATGTGCTGCGACCACGTCAGGTCAGCCAAAAATGTCCCTTCTAAAATCCTATTTTGGTTAACAACTTCAATAGTAGCAGTACCGTGTACTAAAAGACAATCTATTGCAGCCTGCGAGTTTCTTGGCTTGAAAATTATGGCTTTAGATTTATTTCCGTTGATCTTAAGACCATTGGCGCTGGACCAATTGATGATCTTAGTCATCTCAGTTGCCGCTTTTGCATCTACTTCCTGTATGTCATGACCACAAACAAGCAAACTAGTATCATCGGCAAAAAAAAAAACAAACAGATATAGCAATTGGGTTGAACAATATCGTTTAAATATATATACAAAAAGCACTGGCCCCAATAGACTGCTTAGTGGCACACCAGAAGATTCACTTTTAAAAGATGAGGTGTAGTCCTCAATGTTGACACACTGCTTCCGATTACTCAAGTGCGATTCAAACTACACCTTAGATACACTGCGGATACCAAAAGCATTAAGCTTTTCAACAGAAGTATGTGGCTCAGAAAATCAAAGGACTTGCTAAAATCTACAAAAATACCCAACGTAAGCATTTTGCGCTCAATGTTTTTGATTATGAGTCCTTTCACCGTTAACAGCGTTGTTTAAGGCGATTTGCCTCGACAGAAACCATGCTGATACTCTGGTAGTATATTATGTTTAGTTTATTCACATTTCTTTCTGTTTATTTTACTGATGACATACCTCATTCGCACTATAAATGCTGCTCTATCTCCCCCCTTCAAGCATGCATACTGAAATTCGTTCCAGTCTTGCGACTTTTCCAATCTTTAGGAGATCGCAATTCTAAGTTATGACATTACTACACACAGGCCGAATAACATTTCCGCAGCGCTTGACCGTCTGAAGCCTCATAACCGCGAAAATTCAGAGCATGCCTCCAGCATGTTTTCATTTACAGAACGTTAAAACCCACCATACCCGCAAATATTGATCAGAGACCTTAGCATCGAGAGTGTTAACTTTCATCCTGAATATTTCGCTAGTATATCTTTAAAATTATTAGGTACCCACTAGACGGTGATGATACTAGAGAGCTACAAACCTTGAACTGAAAGAACCGTCGACGAAAGTACCTAGAGCATAACAAATGATTCAGAAACTGCGATTAAGTGATCTGTCATTATTTTACAAAAGCGACCACATATTCCTGTAGCGTGCTGCAAAATAGTAAAGTTTTCGTGCAGAAGCTGCATGAATCCCCGTGACCTTAGGCGATTTTTCTTCATTTCCTTCATTTTATTTCATCTAATTTATTATACATTTTGTTTCAGCAGCAGTGCAGTGTGGAATCGAGCATAGCCAAAAAGCAGGATTAAAGGCTTGGCTACGGCTAGGCACTTTCGCAAGGCAGTCTTGACGGCGAATGTGTTGTAACAAGTTAGTGAGGAACCAGTGCATCTCGTAAGTGCTTCTTTTGGCGCTAAAGGACGGTTCCCGAAAGGTAAAAATGCGTAACACATGATCTCAATTTAGTGCTATATGATTGCCGCGACTATACGTGTCTTTAATAAAGAAATGGTACGCGATAACCGTTTACTAATAACGGCCGGTGCGACTTTGTGCAGGTCTCGAAAGTGCTTCGACAGCTCTGCGAGAACACGGAGAATGTGTGTCGTGTGTGTCAAGCCAGCAACCGCCAGCTCAGATAGAATATCATTTGGGCTTATACCACCGACAAGACAGAAAGGTTAAATCACGAAGTCACGAAGCTCAGTATCGATACTGTGCCATGCCATCGTGGTCCCTCCTCAAAAGAAGACGACAGTCTCAGCACGCCTGCCTAGCAAGCGCAGTACGTTCTTTGTGGCCGCGGGGCTGAATGCAGGCGGTTTCCTGTCCCGTTCCAAACTGTCTCAGCGGGTCCTGCAAAATACATTTGTGGAGGCCAACCAACGAGTGTGTCTGTGGTTCATCTCCACAATACCATTGAGCAGAAAATACGGCGGGCTGCAGAAGGATCGTACGAAGCAACCCTATACCAGTTTCGCCACCGTACCGTTCGGATGTCTGAATAGACAAAATCGAAATCATGCGTGCTCACAAGCCTAAAACAGCATAAAGAAGGAGGTACTAAGAGGAAGTGCGCCATGCCTTTCTGATAGGTGATTCGATTGGTGCAAAATATCCCGCCGCAACTGCCATCTTGTGCGCGCCATGGTTGCCTCGAAAGGAGCGTCTTGCAGGCGACGTTACTGTAATAAACTCTACGGTCTCCGCTTGTTTCTTTTTATGTCACTGTGCAGCTCGTCGAACTGATTGGCGGCTGCGCACTATGGCATGGTCGACGCACGCATTTATTGAATTTAAAATGAAGGTTTGACCCTTCGACCAAAGTAGACTAAATGAGCAAACAGACATGCTTCTTTTTCATACGTCGTGGCCTTTGAATAGCGAAATCTGTATTCATTGCGTCTAAATTCCCTCAATGCCTTGAAGAATGAAAGCTATGAATTATCCATCTTTTTAACTGCTACCTATGTGGAATTTGAAACTACTTTACGGTGTTCTCCGCTGTGGCAAACAGGGTATTAATATGTTCACCCACGAAGGGCTACCCGCTTTTTACACTGACTGGTACAAGTACCGCGACACTAGATAGCTGCAGGTATTATGCTATAGCCTAACGTATGTGATAAAATGAAGCATAATCAGCAGAAAATAACCATTATGTCAAATATGTAAAAAGGCAAAAATATTCGCAGAAACAATGTTGTGTCTAAAAATTTCGCATTCCACTTTGGTCAGTGCGTGGAATTTGCGGTGCACGGCTACACATAAAAGTTATGAAAACAAAGTAGAATGCGCTGCAAGGTGCCTGCGCACGCCTGCTAGCGCGAAGTTCCGGTCCTCCCTCTCCATGAAACCTTGGTGATGAGGCGTTCACTGAGACAGTTTGAGAAGGAGTTTGTTGGAAGAACATAGATTTCTCCTAAGTGCAGTAAGGCGAAAGACTTTGCTGCGACTCTTTGCAATCAATTGGTTTCTTTTTCTGTTTTTTTCTTCGTTCTTACTCTTTTTGTGCTTTCTACTTATTTCTCTTTTAGTTCTTTTTTATATATTCCCACTTTTGATGCTAGAAAACAATTATGCACAATTTATATATATTTTGCACAATTTTGACATCCTTCACTGTTTTGACATCTGCACACTATATGGAAGGCCAGGACAATTCTAATTGACTTTCTTGGCTTTTTTTATTCCGCATCAAAGATATTTTGCACACACTCGTGTTTTCACCTACCTCTTATAAGCATTCGTTTGCTCGTCAAACGTTTCATTCCTCAACAGTTACGGTGTAACACCCTCCACGGATACGCAAATGCTCTCCACACTCGCGAGCATATAAAAGCGTTCGCCTTAAAATCGAATTGAGAAGGCGAAAAAGGTGCACCCGTGCGTGAGGGGTTGCTGCCTTATTTCAAAGCGGCAGCGAAGGTTCGAAATTTGCGCGCGTGGCTATTGCCACTTTAGTATCGGTACCCTTATGTAGTAAACTACTATCCACGCATTCAGGAAAAATCAACCCCTTGCCTTAGATAATAGGTGATAGGGCTAGGGGCTTACTGGCCGTAGGGTGTGTGACTTTACGGGACTGCAGGTGGTGGGTCGTTTCTTTGACGTGAAAATTAAACTTTTGGGGTCTTTACATGGGCTCATTCAGAAATGAGCATTAATATACACAGATGCTAGACAAGAATTATGGATACGTTTTGCCATCACAGGTTTTGTGCTGCGAGTCTATGTACATTGCTATTATGTCGGCGATGGTTTTGTTGAGTCTCTCCGGGAGGTCATTTGTCTTCAGGCGATATTCAGTGGTTTTGCGGTAGCTCGTATGCTAAGCTCGAACACGCCATGCTGAGCTCTGCCGTAGACGCGGTGCCTCGATCGGTGACAAATAGGGACGGTGTGCCATGACGGAACACGATTTGCTGCATAAAGAACTGAGCAATTTCGAATGATGTGCCACGCTGCATTGTCTTGGTTCGTTTCCGCATATCGTGTGCGATTGTCGGTCTCGGTTATAATCCATTTGTTACCGGCAGATGACAACCGAAATGAGCCCAGGAGGTCGATGCTGACTTGGCAAAATGGCCTTCGAGGCGGCGAAATAGTGCCGCGAAACCCTCAAAACTGTATTTGCTGTTTTTTATTAGCCGCCGACATGCGGCCTTATCACTCTGATTCTGGCTCACGTATCAGTTCTGTATTCTTTGTTTGTTAATGCTCGATGTCGCGAGAAGCACCTTTATCCGTTTTGATGTCGCGCAAGATGCGCAGAGATCTGTCTCGAAGATTCCGATCACTCGCGTATGCTGCTGCAATGTCCTAGGTTAAGCTAGTAGCAGCTTGCGACGTTATCTAGATGGTTCTGAGCAGCCTTTAAATTGAGCGTTGACGTGTGCGACAGGCATTCTTAGTTCTACGATAGACGAGCCCGTTTGTTGCTATCGCCGCCTCGCCGCTGAGTTGCATAGTCCTTTTGCGGGCGCAAGTCAGCCGAATAAAACGTTTCTTCCCTGCACTCCAAGACTCTTCATTTGTGTCATCGACACTGGCACCACCACGTGACATCTGGTGGAGGTGCTGCCGTTCGAGTCCCAGTATACCCCTTCAAGCCAAGACAACAGCAGTGTTCCTGTCACCCTGGGGATCAGCCAACAGGCCAGGGAACCAGCCACTGTCTTCAAGGGCTCCGACAGGAACACGGTCTGCTACTGCACCCCGTTCGATCTCAGAAGGCATCAAAGCGGACAATGGCCCAGCCTGCAGTAGCAGTTGTTTTCGTCCAACCCCGTGAGCCGCCCTGCCTTCATTGACGACCGGGCGAGAATGCGGAAGACTGGCTCGACCTGATGGAACGCGTGGCCACTTTCAATGCCTGGAACGATGAAACTAAACTCAGACAAGTCTACTTTTCTACAGAGGGATCTGCGGAATATTGTTCAAAAGTCATTAGAGAGCTTTGAAGAATTGGGAGAATTTCAAGAAAACGTTTTTGACTGCCTTTTTAAGCGTCATCTGAAAGGAAGAGCCCAGGCCCTCCTTCAATCAAGACTTCAACTCCCTAACGAGCCTGTATTGGCGTACGTTAGGGAGATGAAGCGCCTCTTTCTCCGCGCTAACCCTAACATGACAGAAGGTGAGAGAGTCAAATTTTTTATGCGAGTTTAAGTTTAAGAGTCGCTTTTTGCAGGTCTTGGCAGACATGCAGCAGAACAGTGGCGGAATTCGAAAGGGAAGCGTCTACCATCGAGGAGATGTCGGACACTCGCATGCGCCATTAGGAGCGACTACTTCGACCGGACTACTCAAGCCACTACCCCAGTGCATCTGCAAGCGGAGAGATCCTTCGGATGTTCATCCGGGAGATTATGCGAGGACTCCGCCGGTTGCTGCCGCCATCCTAACAACCACACGTGACGACGCTCGAGGACGTCGTCCGTGAAGAAGTCAAGCAGCTAGGCACTGGGTGTTGCTCAAGTTACGGCTACGACTGCTCCACTGCACAACGTAGCAGCACAAGAGGCAACAGCGATGAAGTACGCTGCTTTATTACGTCGCCTTGCACATCGACGTGATGACTTGCCCAAAAAAGAAAGTCCTAGCCGCGATCGTCCTGTTCCTGAAAGCCGCCCTGTGGCCACCACCCGCCAAGCCGACCGACTACCCCCAAGCTCCAGGAAATGCGACGCCTGGAGGACTGTGAACAACCGGTCATTATGCTTCTATTGCGGTGAGGCAGGCCACATTCTGCACCACTGCCCGTTCCGACGAATCGGTCTTCGCGGATTCGCAGTCGACGCTCCACGACCACGCCCAGGTGAACTTCCGCAAGAAATCGACAACTATCTGCGTAGCGGTGAGACTGTGTGAAAACGCCGTCGGTTTAGGTCCCCATCGCCGTAAAGGTCCCGCTTTACGTCGCCAGGCCGTAAGTACGATGACAGTGTGCGCGAAAGGTCCTCAAGCCAGCACAGGGGAAACTAAATAGAGCAACCTTTGAAAGTGAGGTTTCTTCACGACGAAAACACAAAGATAATCCATCGCCGACGACGAGTGACGACGACGTAGCCATTAAATCGCCGATCTACAAGACGACAATGTCGACGAGATCAAGACCAGACTTCAATTTGACATCGCCGCTAAGCGACGTGACGACGGTGCGAGCCGGCCGCGACCTCTGCACGAGACGAAACAGAGATCGAGTGGCAAATCCAACGTGCAATAATAGAACGCGAACAAGCGACCTTTAGGTTGCTGTCGGCGGACGCACGGTTACCGTATAGAGGACACTGGAGCCGACTACTCTGTCATCAGTGGAGCTTTCGCCGCCCAGCTCAAGAAAGTGACGACCACGTGGGACGGCCTGCTAATACACACCGCTGGTGATAACTTTATTACGCCGTCGGGGTGATGCACTGCAAAAGTTAGAGTAAATGAACGTACAGCCTTTATCACGCTCTATTGCAAAATATACTTGTTGAGATTGACAAATGGTGCAAGGTATGGGGCATGAAACTTAACGCGGAGAAAATGGTGCTATACTAAAAAAAAAGACGCCTAGCATTTTTTGTTATAAGCTTCAGGACAGTTTATTTAAGGAAGTTGAGTACTATAAGTATCTTGGTGTTACACTCGCGAACAATCATTCGTGGTCCCGCCACATATCAGATATCTGCAGTTCTTCATTAAGAAAATTGTGGTTTATTAAACGGAAACTGAAAACGGCTCCGACTGAAACAAGGTTGCTTACCTATAATGCACCTATTAGGACAAAGCTCGAATATGCGGAGGTAATTTGGGACCCTCATAACAAAAAAGGTGTTAATTCAGTTGGAGCGGATACAAGAAAAGCTATTCCCTTCGTACTCAGCAAATACAATAGGCTAGATTCTCCATCACTTATTGTATCATATCAGTGCCGGTGCCCGTTTGTTATCACCAGCTCATGTGAAACGTGCTGCACTGCCTCCTCTCTTCCTAACCCTGCCTTCTCTCCCCACGCTTCAATATATGCACGAGCCGTAATAAAGCTGGGGGTTGTTCCCTGACGGTGCCGTTCGTCATTCCGGTCGACTGCACGATACATGGTGTCAGAAGTGGGATAGCCACCTTCGTCCGAGAGCTGCGGTGGCGGTTGCCGACTACAAGAGCAAGAATGGATAGCATCAGACCACCGGAACAACTGCGCATCACCGGAGACGGCGGTAAGAGCTGGAGCATCTTCAAGCAGAAGTTTGAAATATTTTGGCAAGCAACGTCGTGCAGTGAAAAGCCAAGATCCAGTGCCGTGAAAACTGCACAGCTTCTCAGCTTTGCGGGTGAAGACGCGTTAGAAGTCTTCAATAACTTCACGTTTGCCACAGGGGAAAGCAAAGAGGACTTTGATACAGTGGTCGCAAAGTTCGAGTCGTACTGCGTCGAGCAGCAAAATGACGTTCACGAACGATACATATTTCGCACTCGCATTCAAGAAAAAGGGGAGTCCTTCGAGCAGTTTCTTCGGGATCTTAAGAAACAAGCCAGACAATGCAACTTTGGCACAATGGTCGACGACATGGTGCGCGATCAAATCGTTTTTGGCACAAACTCTCCCAACCGTCGGGAGAAGATGCTAAGGGACAAAAAGTTGACGCTTGAAAAAGCTGTTGCTTTATGCAAGACGGCGGAGACTGCAGCCCGTCAAAACGAAGTTTGGAACGCAGGAAAAGAAGAGACGGACGTGGATGCCATTTACTCGAGCACGCACACTTCAAAAGCCTCGAGACGTCCTCAACGAGACAGCCGGTGCACTCGCTGCGGTCGAGTACACGCCCCTCGCCGTTGCGCAGCGCATGGAAAGACATGCTACTCGTGCCATGGGCTGAACCCCTTCGCGTCTTGCTGCAGAACTGCGGGTGTAAATGAGATTCAGCAAGAAGAAAGCTTCAAAGTGCTAACCGTCGCTATTGGAACCGTCGACAGCAACCGTGAGTGGCGCATCAAGGCGAAGATGGGCAGCCGAGAAGTGGTGTTTAAAGTTGACACTGGCTCACAAGCTAACATCATACCCTTGTCGGTGTATCGCAAGTTACGTATGGCTGCATTGCAACACAGTAATACCACACTCCGGTCTTATAACGGTGGGCTCATCAAGCATTGCGGCGTGGTTGCAACAAGCGTACTAGTTGGAGACAGAGAGGTGGCCGCTGACTTTTTTGTGGTAAGAAAGGACCACCAAGCCATTTTGGGACTTGAAACAAGCGAGCGATTGGGCCTGATCCAACGAGCGGTAGAGGCAGTCACGACCACAGCGGGAGGCGTAGCCCAGCAGTTTCCTGGACTGTTCAATGGGACCGGATGCCTTCAGCGAAAACACAGAATACCGCTCCGCAAGGACGCCGTACCCGTCGTACAGCCGGCGCGAAGAGTGCCACTGTCTCTTCAGCAACCGCTGCGTGCCGAACTGGACAGGATGGAACAAGAGGGCATCGTACGGAAAATGAGCAACCCGACCGACTGGGTAAGCCCATTAGTCATTGTGCGCAAAAAAGACGGCAAGTTGAGAGTATGTCTGGACCCCAGGAAGATTAACGAGAGTCTGAAACGAGAGCACTACCAGATGCCTCGTCGAGAGGACATTGAGGCGGAGCTAGCAGGCGCGAAATTTTTCTCTCGTTTGGATGCGAATGCGGGGTTTCACCAAATTCCGCTCGATGAGGACTCGTCAAAAATATTGTCACGTAGTGGTGACGAGGTCGACGACACAATTGAAGGGTCGATGATTGCACTAAAGAAACTGTTTATTTGGGCTGACTTGCGCCCGCAAAGAACTAAGCAACTCGGCGGCGGCGATAGAAACAAACGTGCTCGTCGATCGTCGAACAAAGAATGCTCGTCACACCCGGCAACGCTCAATTTAAAGGCTGCACAGAACAATCTAGATAACGTCGCAAACAGCTACCAGCACGGGCTGTGGAAAGACACCCAAGTGGCCGGAACCTTCGAGACAGATCTCGGTGCATCTTACGCTACAGCAAAACTGATAAAGGTGTGACTCGCGACATCGAGCATTAACAAACAAAGATTAAGGAACTGATACGCGGTCTACAATCAGAGTGATAAGCCTGTATGCCGGCGGCTGTTAAAAAACAACAAATACTGTTTTAAAGGTTTCGCGGCAATATGCACTTTCGCGACGCCCTTCAGACGCTATTGTTTTCTACGCCTTCCGTTCGGCATAGCCTCAGCCAGCGAAGTGTTCCAGAAAGCCCTGAATGAGATATTTGATGGCCTCCCAGGTGTGCGAGTGTATGTCGACGATATTCTAATTTGGGGTGCCACTAGGGCAGAGCATGACGAACGGCTGCATAACGTCCTAAGGGCGGCTGAAGGGGCAGGACTGACCTTTAACGAGGCAAAATGTCAGTTCGGTGTTGAAGAAATTGCATTCTTGGGCGACATTATTAGCAGCAGAGGCATAAGACGAAACCACACCCTCGTGAAGTGCCTTCTAGAAATGCCAAAACCGAAAGATAAACAAGCGGTGCAGAGAATGCTTGGCGTTGTGAACTACTTTAGCAAATACCAGCACTAGCTCAGCAAACGACAGCGTTGCGGTCCCTTATCAAGCAGAATGCGCTGTTTGAGTGGACACTTAATCATGAGAAGGACTGGCAGGACATTTGCAAAGCATTGACCAAAGCACCTCTTCTGGCAATATTTGACCCAACTATGGAAACGAAAGTGACTTCAGACGCATCACAAGCTGGCATAGGCTCAGCCCTGTTACAGCGTCATGGGGCTACCTTCACACCGGTAGCATATGCATCTCGAGTCCTGACAGAAGCCGAGCAGCGATATTCATAAATTGAGAAAGAAGCACTTGCCCTTGTCTTTGGCTGCGAAAAATTCCATCATTTTGTGTATGGCCATCCGATATCTTTAGAAAGTGACCACCGGCCGCTGATGGATATCGCTAAGAAAGCAATTGGGGACATGCCGCCTAGAGTGCAGCGTTTCTTTTTGCGGCTTTTGAAGTACAACTACGTGTTATCGTATGTTCCTGGCAAACAGATGGAGCTCGCCGATATGCTGTCAAGGTCGCCGCTTCCTGCTGATGTCCTCGCTGTGGACACGGATGATGTCGAAGTGCATGCCATCAATGTCCTATCGTCAACCGTGGGTGAAAGAACAATGACGCGCCTTGTGCGCGAGACATCGGCGGATTCCTATCTGCAGGGCGTGATCGAGCGCATTTCGACAGGCGGGCCTATAGACGGGTGTTTGAAGCCTATCGCGCCGGAGCTATCAGTTGTGAACGGCGTACTCGTGAAGGGCACCAGGGTCATAATTCCCGCAAGCATGCGTGCCGAGATATTGCAGCGCTTCATGCAGGCCACCTCGGTATAGCCAAGAGCAAAGCAAGAGCTAGGCAACTGGTTTACTGGCCTGGGATTAACTCTGACATAAAATCATTGAACCAGGAGTGTGGAATCTGCAGGAAGTACGCCTACAGTCAGCTAATGCTTCGTTCAACGCCGAATCAAGGTTGGCAGCGTGTTGATGCCGATATATTTCAGCACGGGGGAAAGTACTATTTGTGCGCCTATGACGCAATGTCAAATTTCCCGGATGTAGAGAAGCTCTCTGATCTGAGTGCGAGCACAGTCATTGACAAGCTCAGTGCAATGTTTTCAAGATATGGCATCCCAGCTGAACTTTGCACCGATAATGGACCTCATATTTCTAGCCGCGAGTTTGCACGTTTTTCGAAACTGTATGACTTTAATCACACTACATCCAGCCCACAATTTCCGCGCTCGAATGGTCTTACTGAAAAGGGTGCGCAGGTGATCAAAAGGATTCTTAAGAAGACAAGCGAAAGAAATGAAGATTTTTGGCTTGGTGTATTAAATTACAGGACGAGTCCATTGGAAGACGGCCGATCGCCTGCAGAGCTGCTTCAAGGAAGAAGTCTTCGCACTCCATTACCTGACTTCCGCCCGCAGCCGATCATCCAGGTCGGCAAGCACAAGCAGTCGAGCCAGAACAGCCGGAACCTGCCAGCCCCTGCAGAAGATGACGTCGTACGGATAAAAGGGTCCTCTTGGGAAAGAAAAGCTAAAGTGATATCACCTGCCGGACCACGGTCCTATCACGTTCAAACCGGCGGAAGCATCTTGAGGCGCAACCGGCCGCACTTGCTCGCCACAAGGGAGCGCTTCACTTCATACTCATCGGACGCAGCGACTCTGCTGACGACCTACCGACTGGAGCCCACCATGTCACCTCATCACCTCAGGAGCCTACAGCCACTTCTGCGACGGCACAGCCTCCCCTCCCAAGGCGGTCCACGCGACCCACAAGGCAACGCATGTGTTTAGGCTATGACAGGAACTTTCAACAAATCACTAACGACTGATTTTTGTTATTAAAGGGAGGGGGATGTATCATATCAGTGCCGGTGCCCATTTGTTATCACCAGCTCATGTGAAACGCGCTGCACTCTCTTCCTAACCCTGCCTTCTCTCCCCACGGTCCTATATATGCACGAGCCGTAATAAAGCTGGGGGTTGTTCCCTGACGGTGTCGTTCGTCATTCCGGTCGACTGCAGGATACACTTGTGACGAAGCAACGCGGTATCCGCCTATTGCAGACTTGTAGAAAAAATGGCAGGTTAATAATTTTGTACAAAATCCTTACAAGTAAGGTGAGTTTAGATTCACGTAATTGCATAAAGCGATTGACAACGCGAAAAACCATACACAGCGACAATAATTCCTTAGTCCCAATTTTTGCGCGCACAGTAGCATTCAAAGTTTTTTTTCAAGAACCATTGAAGATTGGAATTCCTTCTAGGTAAAAATAAATGAATCAAATAATTTCGCAAAGGAACTCGAGACTACCTTATGTAATTTTTTTTTTATTTTTATTCTGTATTTGCTTCATTCATCATGGTTTTCAGCAAGATGTTTGTGTGTTTCTGCATGTTTTAAGGTTTTGAGCAATATGTATGATACATCAAGCTGGCAGCAAGCTTTTTTTGTACCACTCCTGCATGGACCGAAATGGCTTGCATTATTTGTAAATAAATAAATGAAAGTTTACAGCAGAGAGGGTTTGCTTTTATGCCGTATAATATGACTTCTGTAATAATCGTGGAAGTCCTAGCCATTGTAGAGGGTATATAGGACGAAAAATCGTCTTGCCTTCAGCAAGTATGGAAACATGGGAATGCATTACGAGCCACATAGTATGGCTCAGAAGTAGACCCCCTGGGCTGTAAACTTTAGATAAAGGCTATACTACGCTACCAGCTTCGTCATCCTACAGCACTGTTCGTGACGTGATTATGGGCATGTATTTTCTGAACGAACATCGAGCGATCATCGACCTCTGACCAAAACTCATCAAGCTCTCGACCGACAAGCCATACCTGCTACGAGAACTTCGACGCATCACGTCGCTCCCTACGTCATTGAACGAGAATTGACCCGATCAAGTGTTATTGTCTCTGTGGTTACAATATAAGCGGAAATCACGGAAGGGGTGGTCGAAGGAAGCACTCAGTTTGTTACTGGATAGAGGACTTGGCATCGCAAGAAGACCGTTCCCATTATGAACGAGCTCATGTGCTCGTCACGAACTTCACCGATGAATACCGCACCTGAACCAGGGCAGGACGATTGCTTTCTTTGACGAGCATGCGGACACCCGAGAAGTCTTCGCCCTCCCCAGCCAACTTGAAGACGACGCACCCAACCGAGCCTAGCAGCCCTATTTCGACATCAACCCAGAGCTCCTCCGAGACAGAAAATACCGGATTCACGCTCTTCTTAAAAACTACAGCGAGTGTTATTCTTCGGTGTCGAAGGTGCGGCAAACGTCGTTGGCAAAGCATTGCACCATCACGGACGAAATCACTCGACCGCTACGTAAAGGCCCCTACCGTGTATCGCCGCGAGAACGCCAGGCCATACGCGATCAAGTTTCGAAAATGCTGCATGATGACGTAATTCAGCCATCGCACAGCCCCTGGGCAGCACCAGTCGTTTTGGTGAGGAAGGAAGACGGCACACGTCGCTTCTGCGTTGATTACCGCCCCGCGCCCCCCCCCCCCCCCCTCCTCTTTCCCGCATTCACGACACACTGGACCGGCTCTGTAAAGCTAAGTACTTCTGGTCGGTGGAGCTGAAGAGCGCGAACCGGCAAATTAAGGCCGATGAAAGAGACCGCGAAAAGATAGCGTTCATTGCACCGGACGGCCTCTTCGAATTCAAGGTAACGCTATTTTGGGTTGTGTTCCGCAACAGCGACGTTTCACCGAGTAATGAACGCTGTTCTGGCGGGCGTAAAGTGGCAAATTTGTTTGGTATACTTAGACGACGTCGTTGTCTTCTCGTCAAACTTTGAAGCCCATTTGAGAATGCTTCGAACAGTACTTGACGCAATCAAGTCCTCAGGTTTAACGTTGAAAGCAGAGAATTTGGTTGGTTGGTTTATTGTTTATTGTTGTTTTTTTATTGTACCTCAAAGGCCTCTGTTATGGAGCATTGCATGAGGGATGGGCAGGACAGTTAAAAAGTTATGGTTTCGATCTTTTTCTTTAAATGGATGGGGTTGATAAGGTGCACGGCTTCCGGCGGCAGATCGTTCCAGTCCCTAGATGATTTCACAAAAAAAAATGATCGGAGATGAGCAGACGTTTTAGCAGGGTTTGTGGTTGGTTTGTGGAGTTTAATAAACTTCCCAAAGCGACTCAGGCTATGAGAGACGCCGTAGTGGAGGACTCCGGAAATTTTGACCACCTGGGATTCTTTAACGTGCTCTGGCATCGCACAGCACACGGGCTCCACTCCGTTTCGCCTCCATCGAAACGCAGCCGCCGAGGCCGGGATTCGATCCCACGTCCTTAGCAACAGTAGTCGAGCGCCATAACCACTGCGCCACCACGGCTTTTTTTTCTTTATTGCATGAATTAGTACAAATAATACATCAGTAAAAGATCGTGGTTGCCATGCCCCTTGGCTGACAACCGTGTCTAATGAACTTTCATTACCACACGTTCGCCCATCAGATTCAAGACCTCCTCCGCAGCGTCTTGCTGCTTCAAAATTTCTTTTAGTTTATACACTTGTTCAACAAAATAATCACATACAGATTGTGCATCGACATCACAGTGTCTATAAGCCATCCTACTCCTCCAAATACTGTGAAGGCCCAATAGCATGATGAGGTCATACTGAAAATCATCATTAACAGTTGTCAAGTACCGAATTCCACGGGGCGTCAATGGCAGGTCTTTTTTAAGTGTCCTTTGTAACACATCCCAGTACAACACTGCATCCCAACAATCCAGGAAAACGTGCTCAACTGTTTCAGGTTTCCTACATAGTAGACAGTTTGAGCCCCAAGGTACAAAAAGACCCTTTTCTTCCATCCATGTTTTGACTGGAAGGGTTGCTGTATGCAATTTAAAAAAGAATGTTTTTACGCCCGGTGCAACAGTCATGTTTTTAACTCGCTTGAACACGTCTTTCCGTGGGCCTTCACAGTATAAGGTTCTGTACAATGGAGCTGGGAACAATTGTGAAATAAGGTCCTTGTACAGCCGCTTAGGTGGTACCGTCGCTAAATACTCTACAGAGTACCGTACGCGCAAAAACTGAACGACCACACCACTTCTCGCAGGAAGCGTGACACAGTGTGTCCCCGAGCAGAGCATGAAGAGGCTATAAACTCTGGAATTGCACTGGATAGCATAATTTGCATAAAGGTTCTCAGGAATGCATCTTTTTGGTCACGTATGAAACAAAACCTTAAAACCATCTGCTGCACATATAGATGCATTAGAGACAACCCTTCGTCTATAAGCTGCCGAAAGAGATTATCTCTGCTAATTCGTTCCCAGTTGGACGACCAAATGAAGACCGCAAATACACGATGGAACCTTTGTATATTGATTCGAGCACAATACAATACTTGAAGTAAATACACTATTCTTGCCACCAAAAAGGTATTGCATACAGTCGCACGAGCGAAAAGAGAGTGGTTACGTCCCATCCATCCTTTCGTCCTTTCCCGTATTTCTTCCGCTTTTTCATTCCAGTAATTTGTGTTTTCCCCGTATTTGTCCAATGGGACTCCCAAATAATCTCTGGGCTTTGTAGCCCATTTTACTCCACAGAAAATTTCCGGTTCCTCTTCCCATTCCCCGTGCCAGACTCAGAGACTTTTCTTTAAATTAACAGCACTACCAGTCTGCCTGCAATACATTTGTGTTACTTTCAAAGCTTCCGAAACGCTTTCGCGGTCTTCACAAAAAAGCGTCACATCATCAGCGTATGCCAATATGTTCACTTCACATACTCCCAGCTTAAAACCACGGATGTATTCGTTAGCAGTTACCATTCTACACAATGAGTCCAAATATATAGCAAAGAGGAGAGGAGACAGTGGACATCCCTGCCGCACAGATGCACTTACATCAATTCTTTCAGATAACATTTTGTTAATCATAAGGCGTGTAGAACAACATGCATAAGCCATTTTAACTCCTTTCATTACAACGGCACCAACACCAATATGTTCCAACAAACAGTACAATATTTCATGAGACACACGATCAAATGCTTTTTCAAAATCAACTTGAATCATGGCCACTCTCCTGTTTAGAGCATCACAGCACTCGAACACACTACGCGCTGCATGAATATTATTAAATATGCTTTTGGTCTTTATTCCACATGTTTGATGAGGTCCAACAATATCTTTTATAATGTACTGCAATCTTTTAGCTAACACCTTCATCAGAATTTTATAGTCAACATTTGTTAACGTGATCGGTCTATAGCTTGTAACTTTTAAAATCATGGCTGGCTCATCAGTATTGGGAACCAAGGCCGTATGCGCGTTGCTAAACGACGGTGGCAGATAACCCACATCAAATCACTCCTTGAAAAGCTATAGAGCATGATAGATAACTCACTTTTAAGGCTCTTGTAAAAGGCCGCGCTCAAACCATCTGGTCCCGGGGACTTTCCGACATTCAATTCATCAATGGCTTTTTCTATTTCCTCCACACTTATTTCGTTCTCTAACTCTTCAGTAACTTCTTTGCCTAATATTAGCATCAGAGGCAAAAAGTTATCTCTAAACCCTTCTTCACTTGGTGCTTTGCTCGAAAACAGCTCACGGTAATGCTCCACGAAGGCGCTCGTAATTCCGTCTTGATCATCATGTCTCTGCCCCTTGTATTCAATAACCGTTATCTCGTTCGCGCGCGCATATCGCTTTTCATCAGCTAGGGCGCGTTTTGTTGGCGTCTCGCCACCGAGTTATTTTTCCGTGCGCGCTCTTATCGCAGCGCCTCTGTACTTCTGGGCATCCAAAGCTTCTAGCCTAACTTTGATACTTTTTAAATCATGCATGAACATACCCGGCATTCGTTCTTCTTCACGCCCTAAATATTTTAAAAGCTCTTGCAGTTGCTTTTCTTCTTTCTTTTCCTCATACTTAATAATGGAAGAGCGCTCAATTGCATTCATTTTAACCTCCTGTTTAAATCGTTTCCAGGATTCAATACAGCCTGTTACGCTCTCATTACAAATATCAATGCTTTCCTTAACTTTTCTTAAAAATAGTTCGTCCTCTGTAAGCATCGAGTTTATTTTTCATAAGTCCCAGTTACTTTTTGATTTACACTGCTTCGTTCCGCCCAGCGTGACCGTAACTAAGCAATGGTCACTAAATGACACTTGCTTCACTTCATACTGTTCACAGGTAGGCGAAAACTCCAGCGACACATATATTCTGTCAAGTCGCGCGTGACTACTACCTTGAAAATGTGTGAAATGCACTCGTTTCTCACCATTCACCAGGACTGTTACGTCCTCTAAGCTGCGCTGATTGAGGACACACTTCAGCAATTCGGCACTTTGGTCTTTTCCAGCATTTCTATTCGAACGATCCTGAGTCCAGTTGAAATCTCCCAAAAACATAAGCGCACGACTGCATTCAAGGGAAGGCACCAACTGCTCAAAAGAGTCGCGCCGTTCTTTTTGTGTCGTTGGTGCCTACAGGTCCACCATCCTCACTGCACAGGTTTCGTACTTGATGTCGCACACGACGAAACACCCCCTTGCACAAGTTATTACTTGCTCCACTGCTATGCCTACACTTTTCTTAGGAAAAGACAGCAACCTGCCGACAAACCGACTGCATGGCTTACGCAAACATTGAAGCGTGACCGAAAACCAAACACCATATTATCAGTTTGCTGCTCATCCAGAACCTTTGCTTCTTGTATGGCTGGTTCAACTGGTTCGCTCAACAAACGGTTCAACTGCACTTGCTTCCGTCTCAACGCGAGCCCTCGGACGTTTAGTGTGCCCACTTTTAGCGGTTTTTTCCAATAAGCCATACTCTAAACCCAGCTAAAAAACAATGACTAAAGACTCCCTTCTTCAGTCTCTCGTCGCGAGTGAGCGACGAGGGCCGCCACGAGGTTTGCGATAAGGCTAACTTGCCTTTCTTAGCGCCTTCCACCCTCCACTGCTTTTCTAGTCGACGCAGTTCCCGTTCTGTAGCTGGTACCTTTTCGTAGTCTCGTGTCTCTTCATGGAGGCGGTTGTCATGTCAAATTTGAAAGCCCCTCCGGCCGCCTAGCCCGATGAAGCCTGCATCTTCAGGAGTTCAACATCACAATCGTCTACAAATCAGGCTGCAAGCAATCCAATTCAGACTGCTTGTCACGAGCCCCCGTTGAAGCACCGGCGAAAGAAGACGACGAATACGCCTTTTTGGGACTGGTTAGCGCCAGCAGTTTCTATTTTTTTATGCAAGTACACTTCAAAAATTTTCTTTGCTACCCAATTCTTTGCCGATCCCCCTCTTTGGGTATGTGCCATAAGTTATTTTGTCCACAACAACAGCAAGTTCGCAGAACAACAGCGATCAGACCATGAGCTCAAAGCGCTCGCCGATTAAGTAAGTAAGTAAGTAAGTAAAGCAAGCAAGCAAGCAAGCAAGCAAGCAAGCAAGCAAGCAAGCAAGCA